>JAOXOE010003420.1:0-25383 GCA_028565055.1 Phoeniculus purpureus
GCTTAAACAGTGATGGTGTTGGGGGTAGGGGGGGTGGTACATGGGGAGATGGGAACAGGATGAAGGGGGAAGTAACAAAATTGGACAATAGTATTTTTTAACAGTTTCAGAACTGGAAAACCCATTTAAGCTGACACTTTTGTTACGAAATTCCATTGGGAGTTTTTGCAACTTAAGAATTCTTACTTAGAAAAACTAAATTTAAGAAATCCAGATAAGGTCCATATTGAAGTGCTGAAGATGCCTTGGTCTCCTCTGAAGAGTTACTTGATTGTCTCAGTGTGTAATAGTGTGAAGTCTGGGATTATTTTTAACTTGCTCTTTTCGTTAAGGTAGTCCAGCCTCTTGATTTAATGCTTTTTGATTTAAGCATTTTTTTAATGCTTTATGCATGTGCCAAACACTAAACGGTCTTGTGTAGCTTCCATTTATTCAGTTGCCTTCTGCAGTTCACCAAGAGATTTGTATAATACCTGTGGGTTCAAACAGTTTTACTTAACAAATTAAGAGGGCGTAGCTCTGGTGGCAGCTGCTCTGTGTTAAAGCTGGTGGCGAGTGCGGAGAGAATCGCTTTGGCAATGCACTCATGTTTTCTTTCTAACAGGAAAGGTTGGGTGTGCTGGTCTGTATCCAGGCCCTGGATACAACCTAGAGAAGTCTGGTGCTTTTCTCCCTTAGACTCAGCACATGTGAGATTGCCACCTGCAATACAGTGTCCAGGCTGGGCAGATTAGTTCAGAGTGCCAACAAGATGGGCTGGGACTGGACCTCTTGTCTTGTGATTATTTGGACTTGCTCACCTTGGGGAGGAGATGGCTTGGGTGAGGAACACACAACAGCACCCTTCCTGTATCTCTGAGGGTGTCATTAAGAAGTTGGAACCAGGCTCAGTACTGCTGTGCACAGTGGGAGAAGGTGATGATGGCAATAAAGAGAAACGAAATTCCTACTGGAATTTATCATTATGACAAAGTGTTGAAACAGGTTGCACAGAGAGATTACCTTGTCTCAACCCTTGGAAGTTCTCAAAACTCAACAGGGTAAAGCCCTGAGGAGGCAGGTCTCAATTTTCAACCTAACTTTTGGTGGGAGATTGGACATAAATTAGAAAGTCTCAGCCTCAGGGGTCATTGTAACTTGTAATTAGTATCAGAATCATGTAATAATTTGAAGGGAACTTAAAAACTATAGTTTTATCTCCCTTCCATGGGCAGGGACCCAGAACCCCATCCAACCTGGCCTTGAACACTTACAGGCAGGGGACATCCACAACCTCCCTGTGCTGTTTCAGTGTCTCAGCACCCTCATAGTGAGGAAATTATTCCCCATGTCTAATCTAAATCTCCCCTCTTTCAGTTTAAAACCATTCCCCATTATTGGGTACTATAGTATATGTGCCCCTGCTGTCATCAGGACAGAGTCTAACTAGAAGAGAGCTCTGTTGGCTATCAAAATATTTGGTATCAGAATATTTTATACAACTCCTTTCAAAATAAACTATAGCTGCTGACGTACAGGGAAAGATGGGGCTGCTCTGTCAGTATTTTGGAGATGTCTGCAGGGTTGTTTGCGTGGTGGTTTGTTATTTTTTTGTTGGTTTTCTTGGTTTGTTTTTAATTCAACCACAGACATGAAGGTGTGGAAACATCTTTCTCTTACGTTGGTGCCTGGAAGATTATGTGCCTGTCTGGTTTTTTTAATACAGATTGTTTTCTTTGTAAGTATGTTTGGGGATGTCCAAGCTTTTGTATGGGTAAGTGCTTTATTTTAGAGTAATGCCTTTCTGTATTCTGCAGGAAAAAAGATCCAGGATACCTGTTTTTTTAATATACTTAAGAATTTAATCTTACTTTCTCTTCTGCTGTTGGAGAAGATGAGGAACAGTTAGGGAAGAGAGCAGCTGGAAATGAGTTAATCTTGTTGAGTAGTGTGTTGGCCCCAACCTTTCAAAAGCTTGCTATCCTTTTAGGCTTGTGTTTCTGAGAGGGATGTGGTCAATGAATGTACTCCTGTCTTCTGCTATGTTGCTGCAATGTGGTCTTGATTCACAGTGTGAGGGCTGTAGAAAAGTCATGGACTTTTCCTTTGTCCTCATCATACAGGCTCGGGAGTTAGTGTTTAAGGAAAAGCAATGACAGACAGTGTTTGTGCCCAAAACTTGTGCCTTTGAACATGGGTATTGATCTCAGCCAACTCCTCTGTGTGCTTTTATGGGTGTCAGTCACTTCTTAAGGACACTTGTACTTTGCCTGAGTTGGAGAAACCTGAGCATTCAGTCTTTAATCATTTTGGCTTCCAGCAATTCATTCCATTTCAGCTTTTTTTTTTGGGGTACTGTTTTGCCTTCTGTGCCTTGCCTTATTTTTTCCTTTCAGGAAGAAAAAGTAGTCCTTGCTGAAATGACTTGCTCCTATGAGAGTGCTGGGTTGAGTTTAGATGGGACTCCTGTGTTTCAAGAAATTCCACTTGGCTTAACAGTAATAGTCAAGTGGTTGACTCTGGGTCATTAAATTTTGTTAGCACCAAACATCTGCTGAGGAAATAAGAACTAAAAAATGACAGTGACAGGATGGCCACAGTTTAAATAGACTTTTGAGCACTTTTGGTTCAGAACTACTGAGCTCCTGGCCATTCTCCAATATGTGAAGCTTTTGTAGGAAACTCTGTTCCAGTGTTTGGAAACAAGAGTGTTCTACTGTGTGTTGCTGGCTTTCCATCAGTACTAGAGCTCTCCAGCTCCAGTGGTGATTTTCCACTTGCCTAAGTCTTCACAAGGGAAGGTGGGAATGGCCTTTGTTTATACTTGTACTCTGAGCTTGATTTCAATTTCATTTCCGAACTAGGTGGACTTTGGGTGAGGCTGTGCCCCCATCAGAGGTGCAATTGTGACTTTGCTGAATGTACTTCAGCTCACTTGGAGCTGCGTGGTTTATACAGGCTGCAAGATAGTCTCTTACTTAGCAGAGCTGGAGTATTTAAGCCCTCTGGGAGGTTTCTTGCCACCCAGTACGGTGTGTGAATGCTTTTGGCTTTCTGGACTCCAGCTGGGGTACAGATCTTGGAACAGAGTGAAGTACACCCAGCTGGGTGACTTGTGTCCTTCTGGTGATGCTGCTGGCTGGTTGCCTGCCTGGAAACATCCACGCTATGCATGACAACGAGTGTGGATTACCTGATGGTGGATTAGGCTGGAGCAAGCTGGAATTATCCATTTGGTCTATTTAGGCAAAACAATTGAGCAACTCGGGCCATGGTCAGTTCAGGCTTCCTGTCCAAGCAATTAGAGGTCTGTCTCAATCCATACCTCAGGCTTTTCATCACATTCCTTTAATTTTGCAGTAATAGTCTTCAACACCTGTCAGGTGCTAGGTGAAAGCACATTGAGACCCTAAACAGTTCCTAGTGCAGCTGAACCAATATGAGAGAACTGTGCAATTTCACTCCTGGGATGGGGGAAGACCAAGATGTCTGAACACCATCTCTGTGTACTTCTGTAAGCCTTCTGTAAGGCTCTTGGGTACTAAAATATTATTGAACATGTAGAGTCATAGAATTACCATGGCTGGAAAGGACTCCAGGATCATCGAATCCAGCCCTCATCCCAGCATCTCCCCAACTCCTAGACCACAGCCTCAAGTGCTCTATCTACTAGTGTTTTAAATGCTTTCGGGGATGGTGACTACACCAGCTCCCTGGGCAGCCTGTTCCAGTGCCCAATCATTCTCTCAGGGAAGAACTTCTTCCTAATATCCAATCTAAACCTCCCTTGATGCAACTTGAGGCAGTTTTCCCTCATCCTATCATTAGTAATTTGTGAGAAAAGACTAGCACCAGCCTTGTTACAACCCCTTTTAGGTAGTTGTAGAGAGCAATAAGGCCCTTCTCTCAGTCTCCTGTTCTCTAGACTAAATAACCCCAGCTCCCTCAGCTGCTCTTCATAGGGCCTGTTTTCCAGATCTCTTACCAGCCTCATTGCCCTTCTCTGGACCTGCCCCAGCACCTCAGTGTCCTGATACTGCGGTGCCCAAAACTGGACACAGTACTCAAGGTGAGCTCTCATGAGTGTAGAGTACAGGAGCATGATCACATCCTTACTCCTGCTGGTTACACTGTTCCTGACACAGGCCAGGATGTGGTTGGCCTTCTTGGCTGCCTGGGCACGCTCATGTTCAACTAGCTGTCAATGAACACCTCCAGGTCCTTTTCCACCAGACAGCTCTCCAGCCACACTTTCCCAAACCTGTAGGGCTGCTGGGAGTTGTGACCAAAGTGCATGACCTGACACTTGGTACTTGCTCTGTGATCGCCCCAAAGATGAACTGTTCCATAAACTTCCCCCATACTGAAGTCAAGCTGACTAGTTTCCTGGATCATCCCTCCTGCCCGTATGGTAGATGGGTGTCACACTGGCAAGTTTCCAGTCATCTGAGAACTAATAATGTGTATAGATGTAATAATTAACTTGAAATGAGAGCTACTTAGTCACTGGGCTAAATCCATTAGATTTTGGGCCAGGCTGCAGATATAACAATTATGCAAGATTTTCTTCCAATTCCTGCTTGTCAAAATTTGTCCTTGACATTCTCTGACTAATAGCAGTAGAATTACACAAGGAATGGATTGTTCTCATCGGATTTACCATGGAGCCTGCATTCCAGTTGCTTTCTGGCAAAAGGAGGAGCAGAGCAAATTAAAGTGTTTGAAAACATGAAAACTAGAAAATGCTTCTCACCTTGGAGCTGTCATTCAAAATTAATGTGGTGACAGATACCACTGTGATGGTGTGCTAAGGGCAGTGGATACACACTTGTTTTAAAGATTGTTCTGCCTGACACAGTTTGATGTGCTGCCTTGCAGTAGTGTCCTTTTTGATTTCCACAAACTGTTTACCATGATCAATATCAGAATGGTATTTTGGTAATAGGACAGGGTATGTTCCAAAACAACCTAAGAATATAGTTTACGCATTGAAAAGCGAAGCTGCTTCTCTGCACAAGTGCTGCATGAGTCAGCTGTACCCTCTAAGGGTACTTGAAAGGCAGAAGTGGATTTTATTGTAAATGGTATGTGGTAGAGGGCAGGCAGTAAAAGTAGGGGCTTTTGGCAAGTTGTTTATGGGTATTATGGCTATGGCTGAACTGTTCAACAACAAATAAGTGAAGGAGAAAAGGAAGTAATGAGAAAAGAGACACTTGCAATTCTGAAGCAGGTCAGGTATCTGAGCCGTGTCCCACTTTTTTGCTGTAATGGCATATTAGGCAGATCTAGGTTTTAACTATAAGCATCTACATGTAAATGCATATAGCATTTGGCTGCAAGCTTGTGTTAAAGTTTTTTTGTTTGCTTGTTCATAGAATAACAAATTATGTCATAGCTTCTTGCACAAAAGTGAAAGACCCATCCATGGGTCTTCTATTGAGAATTTTCTCTGGTGTGATCAAAGTGGACTAGTTCTTGAGTAGTCTTTCTGTGTTGTGAAGCATCAAAATTTGGCAGCCTGCCACTTTTTTGAAGGCCCTATAATCAAAGGATGTGCAGGGAGATAATCAGCTCTATTAGTCCTGGCGTTTATTTTGAGAAAATAGACAAAGGATTTGGGGCCTTTGATTGATATCAGTGAAGACACCCATGGAGAAACCTTGAAACCTTGTTAATCCCATTTTCCCACATTGCGGTGTGGTTCCACAATTTTTGACACTTCTTACATTCTCAGTGTGTTATAGTATTTCTTCACTTGCTCTTTAAGGTCACTGTGTCTTCATTGCTGTCAGTGGTATCTGCTGTGGAAGACAGGTGAATTACAGGTTTACTTAGTCTATTTGGTAGTATTACCAGTGCCCAGTAGAAGTAACAAGGACAATGTAAAGAGAGCTGCAAGTCTCATGACAGTGCTACAGAGCAGAAGAGCTTTAGCTTTATTCTTGAAAAGGGATTTTTGGAAGAGGAAGGACATGAAGGTGGCTCAAGGCCATATTTTATCTTCCACTCTTACTTGTGGGTCAAGTGCAACTATTTGAACAACACATTTGAGCAAGTCTGAAACAGACAGTTTCTTCTTTTCTGTGAAACCCAGCACTTGAATGCCTATAAAACAGATGACACATGCTGGTCTTTATGCTGTGTTCAGTCTGCTTTGCTGAATAAATTGTTTGAGGGGAAAAAATTGCTGTATTTCCAATCAAGCTCAGTTTTCAGTCCTGTTTACCATTATGCTGTTGCCTGTGAATTTAATCAGAAGTTGTTTCCTCCTTTTTTTTTCTTCAGCTATTGGCATAGTTCAGCTTCTCTCTAAACTCTTCTGTGATGTAAAATGCATTGTAAAACAGAACAGCCAGGGGTGAAATGCATGGGCTTGGACAGCAGCTGATGTGTCAGTGCCTTCCATGAGATGATGTACATGTACAGTTGGATTAAACGCAAATAAGAAATATTTAGGTCCTAGACAACAGATACTAAGTCTGGTCTTGGAAAAACAAATATTTAAAATAAGACACTTTGAATAGTTTTGGTAGAGTATTTAAAGAGCTGTAAGGCCTCTGGTGCTAGTTCCCCATCAAATGAACATTTCACTCCTCGATAACCTCAAACAGGCTTTTTATAACGTTGTGCAGGGGCTTGAGCTACCTTTAAAACATTCTTGTCCTTCAAGTGACCTTAAAGAGTAATAGTATGTACTAAGTCTTGAACATTCAACAGAAACAGTGACTGCAGACCACCTGCATACTGTTTGGAGAAGAAAAACTATAATCGCTGTAGATGTCTTTAAAATCTTATTTTTAGGTCTGAAAGTGTTTCGAGTATAAGGTCCAGCTTCTCTATCTGCGGACTTGAGGTTAGTTCCGTTGCTTTCAGAGTTTCAGGGCAAGCAGGATGTGAGAGCCTTGCAGCTCCCCTCCTCCTCCTGGGCTGTAGGTTTAGAATGTGAAGCAAGTCTTTATGAGGAGCGTAAAAGTGTTTACAAATGTGGAAAGAAGAGATGAGTGGTGCGAGAGGGAGGTGTGCTGCACTTGTTTCAGTGCTGGTAGCTTTATTTTAGGTGATTGGTTTAGGTACCTGGCTGTGCTGTGTAAGTGAAGTATCAAACTCCTTTCAGCTTTGTAACGTTTATCTCTTTTTCCCTGCTTCTGAACAAAGCTGACCTATTAGGGGTTATCGGTGTTTGAAAATGACTTTTACAAGCATGAGTTCAGTGCCACTGGCAAATGTAGATAAGGTTTTCTCTCTGTGCAGTGTGCCTTCTGTATTTTCAGCAAATACCCTTTTAAAGACAGAAGATGACTGTGTTCTTACTTGGGATTCATTATTTGTTACTGTTCCTTACAGTTTTGCAGATGAAGTTCCTTCTCAAAGATATGTCAGTGTTTAAGGTCCAGGTTGTTAGTCATCTATTCTAGATGCACAAAACAGGGAGAATATAGCATGCCCTTCCCTGACTCCACAGGCTTTGGGAAATTGCATGTATCTGCAATTTCCCAAATTAATGTAGTACTGTTACTGGAGTACCGGTCTAGACCTTCCTTTGTGGATAGACATGACAGAACCATGAGTGTCCACCTTGGAGATGAGAGTGGAAAACCATAACTTTGCATTTCTGCTTACCTTACACCTGGAAGTGACAAGTTTTGGCCATGAAACACCAGGTGCGAAGAAAGGAAAGCAACTGAGTACGTGGTAGGCAAAGAGTGAGGAAAATCAACGTAGAAAGAAACTAGATTCAGAGTGATCATTCCTCAAGAGAAAGTGTTCTTTGCCAAAGAAAATGTGAGAGAAAAGTAAAGGGAAGTGGGTAGGAGAGGTGGACAGAGCTGGGGTAGGGTTAAGAGAAAGGGACAGTAGCATTGACTACATAAAGAAAGAGTAAAATGTGGTAGCAAAGGAAAGGTAGCTTTGACTGGTTAGTTTTTTTCTTTATGTACAGCTGAGCAGTCTGTGGGATCTGGTGTCTGTGGCCTCTGGGCTGGCTGCAGTCTTACCTTCAGCTCCCCAAAATCCCCGCTAAAAAATCTTTTCAGCTGCTGTTCTGGAGAAAAGTGACGGAAATGATTCTGTGCTTGAACCATCTTATTGTATTTCCTTCTGCCCAGCTCAAAATAAAAGGCTTCTGAAATGTTTTCTTCAGGAGCAGTTTTCCAGACACTCAACCACCTATTCCCAACCACTGCCATGTTTACAAAGCAAAGCTTTTATTGCTTCCTCCCACGTAAAGGAAGCAGTGATGGGACAGAGATTCATCCCTAGATGACAATGTGTTTTGATTCCAAAACAAACTTACTAAAAAATACTTTTAAAACAAAAAAGTGACACTTTCTCCTCTGCAGTTGGTGCTGTGTTGATTTAAAACCTTTTCCCAGCTGCTATGTTAAAACCAATCTCACATTTAGTTCTAGCAGCCTCTCAAGTTACAGACCGCAGAAAGTTCATGTGCTACTTTGGTGTTTTAACAAGGTCAGGTTCTTGTGAGGGGGACAATATCACAGAATTGCAGAATCATTTTGGTTGGAAGAGACCAAGATTGTGAAGTCGGTTACCCCAGCAGTGCCAGGTCACAGAACATTAGGGATTGGAAGTGACCTCAAAAGACTGTCTAGTCCAACCCCCTGCCATAGCAGGATCACCTAGATCAAGTCACACAGGAACATGTCCTGGTGGGTTTTAAATGTCTCCAGAGAAGGAGGCTCCACAACCTCCCTGGGCAGCCCACGCCAGTGCTCTGTCACCCTCACTGAGAAGTTCCTTCTCATTTATGTGGAACATCCTATATTCTGCCTTACACCCATGGTTGTATCATTAGATGACACTGACGCTCTTGTCACATCTCCACATCTTTTCAACCCTGCCAGGAATGGAGATTTCACCACTGCCCTGGGCAGGCTAGGCCTGGGCCTTTACAACCCTTTTGGGGAAGAAATTGTTAATAATGGCAAACCTAAACCTTTCTGACACAGCTTGAGGCCATCCTCTTGGCCTACTGCTTGTTACGCTGGGGAAGATACCAACTCCCCCTGTGAGCCAGCAGCTTATACTACCTTATGTCTACAGGTAGTTGTAGACAGTGAGAAGGTCTCCCCTTTCCAGGCTAACCAGCACAGATTATCTCTCAGAGTACTCATGCTCCAGACCCCTCAGCTTCATTGACCACCTCCAGATGAGCTCCAGCAGCTTGATGTCCTACAATATATAGGGAGAGAGAGAATATTTAAGATTTCTTTTACATTTTTAAAGAGAATAAACATCAAAGGCAGAACATTAGGTTGACAGTAGCTACAGATTTGAGCCTGGTCCAGGATGCGTAGGGCTCTAATGAGGTTCATTGTAGTAAACCTTAAACTACATGTGCAGCTGCTTGTCTGTACATGGATTTAACAAATGTTATCTTTATGCAGTGGACAGCAACATCCCAAACCTGACAGATGCCTGTAGATGCAGTAGTCCAGGTAATATTAGTAAGTGAAGTCCCTTGTGAGAAGAAGCAAATTGTGTCTGTGTTTGGCCTGAAGCAGTGGAATGACTGGGAGAACTCTTAAAGCCGGCATGAATGTTCCTTTTCATCTGCAGAGCTAAGAATCTTACAGCCTTTCCACGGACAATAGTTCAACTGCTAGTCTAACACCTCTTCAGGACTACTGCTGCTCTTGGCCTGCATTAGTTGTTCCAGCTCAATGTTTGTGCCAGGTGCATGGATAATATCCACATGACTGGAGTAATTCAAGCTCAAGAGAAAGCTTTGATTCAAAGCCTTAAACACTGGGCTGCAATTGCAAGGTGTAGTCCACTAGATTAGAGCTGGCCAGCCCAAAACATTGTCAAATGCTTTACCTCCAAGATCATGGATTTTGTGAGGCTTCTTGCTTAAGTGCTAAAGAAAGCAATAATTAAAGTGGTGGGAAGCTCTAGTGTTTTACAGTAAAACATTTTAAAGCCTAGAATGTCAGTTAGTGGGGCTGTGAGGAAAGCAAGGGCTTTAATGTAATGAGTCGAAAGAACTACCTAGATCACTTTTTCCTGATGTACATAACATACCAGATAAGAACCTTGCAAGAAGTTTGAGAGCAGTGTTGACTTATAGGAGAGGTGGAAAGGGTATTTGTGTAAGCTGTGGTTTGTGAGACACAGGTTTCCAGAGTGTTGCTTGCAGGAAGCACACGTTGCAGTATTGCAGCAATAGCATTACCATTCTGTAGTATTTTCTACCCAAAAGAAAATTCTTATGCCTCAGTGAACATAATCCTTTTATGCTTTTGCTTGTTGGAATTATGTCTGTAGATGTCTAAAACTGAAAATCTGGAATAAAATACAAGACAGACTTTCTAATATTTGGTGCTGAAATTATTCATGGTAATTTACCGGTTGGGAAGTATAATCATAGAATCCTTTAGGCTGGAAAAGACCTGTAAGCTTACTGAGTCCAACTATTTCCCCAATTGTCCCAAGGTCACTACTAAACCCTGCCCTGAAGCTCCAGACCTATGTGACTTTGAACCATGTCTAGGGATGGTGCTTCAACACCCTCCCTGGGCAGCCTGTTCCAAGGATCAATGACCTTTTCCATGAATAAGTTTTTCCTAATGTCCAATCTGAACTTCTCCTGGTGCATCTTGAGGTAGTTTCTTCTTGTCCTATTGTTTGCTACTTGTGAAAAACAGACCTCTGTACAACCACAGTTCAGGCAATTGTAGAGAGTGAGGAGGTCTCCCCTCAGCCTCCTTTTCTTCAGACTAACCAGCCTCAGCTACTCCTCGCAAGGTTTGTTCTTCAGACCCTTTGCCAACCTTGTTGCCCTTCTCGAGACCCACTGCAGCCCATCAATGTCCTCCTTGTATTGAGGTGCCCAAAACTGAACATTGTGCTTCAGATGTGGCCTCACCAGTACTCAGTACAGGGGGACAATAATTTCCATACTCCTGCTGGCTGCACTGTTGGTACAAGCCATAATGCTCTTGGCCAGCTGAGCACACTACTGGCTCATATTTAGCAGTTGTTGGAATGCTGCCTCTTCCAAGTGGATTTTTATTTAGATTTAATTTTTACGTTTGGTGTCACAGTTAAATTCCAGGTTTTCAAACATGCATTACCCAAGGGCACCATAAGGGAATATTAACAGTCCACTTAGTGGCACTGAAGTGTGTTTGTTACAACACCTGGGGGACTAGAGAAGCAACATATCGTCTCCCTGAAGTAAAATCTTCTGAAGTTACCTTTTTAAAAACAAATGGGTAAACTTGTAATTTCCAAGTAAAATATAAGTTGAAAGGACAATAATGGGTTTTGTTTCTCTCCACTGATTTCACTGGGCATTGACATCTTGCTTCTGATATGCGACCTACCTGGCTGTGCACATGTTCTTACCTAGGGGATATTGTATCATAAGAAGGTTAATACCTGGATTTCGGTGCTACTCACTCCAGAGATTGCTTTCTCACTGCCTTTATTAACTGCTTAGTGACCAGAATGGTATATTTGTTTAAGAACGCCACAATTTTTTTTATTCAAGTGCTTGGACTCTAAAGAGTACCCTTGAGCAATAATTAGATGCATTTTAATTTTTCATTAGGTACAAATTCATTTTTGCTGCTTTTGGGAACCATAATCAGAAGTGTGGCTCTGTACCGTTTCCTGAGGGGGTGGAGGAAGGAAGGGGAGGGTGTCATGTAGGTGTGTACATAAAGCTATTGAAGCATTGCTTGAAAGCTATTTTTCCTCAGAAGACCGTGACTGGAAAGGTGACGTGTACGTTCTCACCTCCCTGAGTCCCGGTGAATACGGAAATCTGTATTGTTATTATCTTCTCTTGTAGGACTTTGGCAAGCGACCTCCATTCTGCACTCCTTTAGAATAGCTGTTCTAAGTGCATTGTTGGCTTCCCTGGACTCTTTAATTACTCTGTCTTCATTGATAATATGTATTTCCCAAAGAATTAATGGACCCAATCCAGTTACTTAATGATGTCAAAAGGAATTTTTCCCCACATTTGAGTAGGCTTTAGATCTTTCCCTAAAATTCTGAGCATGGACACTGCGGTGCTTGCTTGATAGCTTGACTGTATTCAGGATTCAAAGTAAACGTGGTTGGTGTAAGACACTGTGGTCAGTCTAATGTAACATCTCACAGTTGCTTATCATGGTATGGACCAACATCTAGTATGAATTGGGTACTGGGAAGTGGGAAAAGGTTTTCCTGCCTAAGAAAATTATAGCTATTGCTTAAGGGCTGTGCCTTCTGTTTGTAGTCTGTGGTCAACAGCAGAACTTCACTTTTCCTTCTTAGAACAACCTAGGTGGAAGTGGAACAAAGAGTTTTCTATGAAATTGATATGTGTGTAATCATAAACGTATTAGGTTTTTTGAGAGCTATTTATTATTGTGTCCACGTTGAATAACTTGGGCAGAAATGAAATCTTGAGAATATTCGCTTTTGTGCACAGGTGATTTATTGCAAACAAACCTAGCTGCTTGTCTAAGTGAAAATCTGCATGTTATTGATTTCAGTGCAGCTGTATAGTGTTATGGAATAAATGAGGGCTTTAAAAACCAGTCAATAGCCATTTAAGATTTTCTTTTCCTTCCTGTTCCACAGGTACTCTGTGTCTGCATGTTAACAACTATCCTTGGATGTATATTTGGCTTGAAGCCCAGTTGTTCAAAAGATGGTAACTAACATGCCTTTTATTTAGTAATGTTTCTAAGCATATACTTTTTCTTTATTTATTCTTTTTGGTACATTAATTTGGATGTTACTGGGATGCCATCCTTTCTTCCTGCAGGAAGAGGATAGAATGCATTGCTTGAAGCAATTTCAGTTAGAGGGGAATGAAAATACTGGGAAATTAACCTCAGGTACTTGGTATTTGTGTATTTTACCTCTCAATGACTGGAGAGGTAAAAGTATCCTGACATTCAGTGTCTGGCCTGACAATTTCCATCTATCCCAGCTGTCACTGTGGTGATGTCACTTGGCTGGCTTTTCTCAATTGACTAGGAAAAAAAGCCAATGACTTCTATTTCATGTTGTCCTGGAACATTTGTTTTTCATCTTTTCCAGTCAATTATGGGGAAAAAATAGTTATTTTTTTACTGGTTAGAATTGTAGTCTGAATGTTCCTTGTGGAATTCCTCTGGCTGTTTGCTGCCCTGGAAAATGTGTGGTTTTATCAGTGGTGAAATTTCCTCAGGTAGAAGGTTATGAAAGATATTTTACGAAATCAAGCTTTGCTTTGGGAACAACTATCTAGAATAACTTCAGAGCTGATCTGTTTAACAAAGAGTCTTACAATAACAAACAGTTCTACAGTTTTTAACTAGAGTTCAGATTATTAAATTCCCACTGAAATCTGTTTAGGGATTTTTTTCTTAATTTCAGCTTTGCATTTTGGGTTATTCTCTCATTTTCGTAATATCACAGCAGAATGACCAGCTCTGTCATACCACACATTGACCTTCTTAATTTGTTTTACAAATTCACTAATTTTGGCTCAGCCACTGACATCTAACACTATTCAATATTACAGTGAAAACCTGTAAAGGCCGTTGCTTTGAAAGGACCTTTGGAAGCTGCCGTTGTGACAGAGATTGTGTCAAGCTTGGAAACTGCTGCTTAGACTACCAGGAAACATGTATACAGCCAGGTAAGGGTGGAAACAAGATGTGGGGGCTTGTGTCTGTATACATGAACAATTGTGGTCAGGTAGATGTAACCCTTCACTTTGTTCAGATGGGCTGCAAGCAGAGTGGGCTGATGAACAGCAGGGTGGTGGCTCTGATGTGGCATTTCCTCTGCTTTGTACTCCCTCCCTTGCAACCATAGATGGAGTTGCAGTGGTTATATTGGTACTGGGGACTCCTATGGAAACATCAGGGCTTTAGTGCAGCTGCTGTTGTACCACAAAGCTGCTTTTTTGCCCTGATAGACTATGCAGGAGGTAGTATAGCCAGGAGACTGATTTTTCCCATAGCTCCTGTGTGGAGAGAGGCTGTAGGGCCTGTGCTGCTGTATTTTTCATCAAATACACATTTGAGAGACAACATCCAGTTTATGAATTCTGCATGTATACTGCTATTAGTGCTGTCCTTCTCTCTCATCTGTTTTTTCCAATTTGTTTTAGCCCACATATGGACCTGCAATAAATTCAGGTGTGGAGAGAAGAGGCGACCGGAGTATCATTGTTCCTGCTCAGATGACTGTGTGGAAAATAAAGACTGCTGTGTCAATTATAATGCTGTTTGTAAAGGTAAATATCCTCAGCTGGTTCCTACATTCTTTCATATGTGTGCCTGTATCTGTATGAAAGGAGCAAAGACCTGATATGTCCTTGAAAGCATCCAGTAAAATGAAAAAATCTTGCATTTATCAACAAGAATGTGCTGTCTTAAAAATAAATTGCACTTGTTTGTTTTAAGGAGAGGCAAGCTGGGTTGAAGACGAGTGTGAGGACATAACTGAACCTCAGTGTCCGAAAGGGTGAGGATATTGTATACTTGCATAGCTCTGCTCTTTGCTTACATCTCATTTTTGAGATTCTTTTCCTGCCTTCCTGGAACCTGCTTGCTGTTCTTCTCCCCACTAAGAGCAGCTGCCAAAGAGGGAAGGACACCTTTTCAGCCGTTGGCGGGATATGCTTGCTAACAGATCAGATTGCTCTGTCCCAGCACTTGCTTGATTTGTGAGACATGTCTATTCCTGAACCCCACTGTGTTGCACAAATATGTGTGCTCTGGGCAGCTTTGCCTTGTGCCAGCCGCATTATTATCCTGTGTGTGATCCAATAGCTGCTGTCCCAAGTATGTTGGGGCCCTTCTAGCGATCTCAGGCTGCTACGGCTGCCTCTGTCCCTGGTCCCTTCTAAAGACTTTTCTACTTTCTTGCCCATTCCAGCCCCAAAGCTGTGTAGTGTGGGCAGATCACTGTCCCAGTTTGCCCAGCAGTGGGACAGCATTATTTACAAGCTGTCTGAACTACTTTCTTTAAAAGGCATAAAGTGCCATGGGATCCTCGTGTTCTTTGGCTCAGCTCTGCATTGTTCCTGCGAGTTGTGTATACTCTGTGTCAGGAATGACTCTCAGAGTTTATGGCATAAACACTACGGGCTCAAACAGTACAGCAAAGCTCCCAGACGGGAATAAAGTCTGAATTTCTGGTGCTGGTTTTACTGTGGAATCTTCAAATTAAATTTGAAGCTGGCTGTAAACTATGGTGGTGTTTGTAACTTATTAATAGAAGTGACTTAAACATTCTTGACTGAAGTGTTCCACTGGAAAATAGTTTGTAGAGCTGCAGTGGAAATGGGTTGAATTCAATTACAGGCTTGTCTGAAAAGTGCCAGAAAATCAAAACTATTTTCATTCTGATTTTTGAAGGTTAGGGTGTGCTGGAGATGTTTCTAGTAAAGTAAAATCATTTCATTTTGTTCTTCTGGCACTTTTCTCTTAATATATTTAAATTGTGCAATATTTATTCAGTGGCGTTTGCTTCATGGTAATCAAACAAAATGCACTTCTTTTTGGAATATTTTTATGCCGAACGAGTATTTTGTGCTGATCCCAAGCAGTAACAAATGCTGACACTTCAGAACCTTGAAAATTTGAGCTTCTGTCCAGCTTCAAATCCAAGTCCTCAGTAAGCTCAGACTTCTCTTCACAGAGAAGAGTGTTAACCAGGAGGTTCTAGAAGCTTTTGTGATTAACTCTTGAGGTGAGGGGCTGTTGCCTCTCACCTCTAGGACCATGGTTGCCCTAAGGTTAGAAGATGTTACCCCCAGTGGCTGGGTAAAACCTTGTGCAGGTCTGTAGTCAAAGTTCATGATATAAATGCTGTAGGGCAACTCCTGTTGGTAACCTTGTTTTTTCCGTGTGTGTTGTTATTTCTTGTCCAGGGCACGAAAGGGATACGTATTCTACTAAAATTGTTTTAATCCTGGCAAACCCAGAAATGTTGCAATAAAACCCAGCCCAGGAAAGGGTGATGTGTGGTCAAAGTTGAATCAAACACTGTTGACTGAAGGCTCATCTCAGACTATTTGCACGCAAACCTCTCCGAAATTTGTCAACAATCCACTTGTCCCTGTGGTGGGGTAGGCAGGAATGCGGGTGGCGCTAGCTCAGTGCTCACTGTGAGGGCTCAGGATATAAATTCTGCTTCTGTTCAGTTTATACAGTGTGTTTAGGGTTTGTCACATTTTGGGTTTAGTTTGGCTTGCTCTTGTGCAGAATAAGCAAAAGACAATGCAAGGTTCAATGAGGTGCTTAATCTGAGAAATCCCATTGATTTCAGTGAGACTGATCCAATGCTTAAAATAAAGGCACACAAGTCTTTCCCAAACTAAGTTCTACATTATTTAATAAAATTATAAAGTTAACGGGCTCTTAAGATTTCAGGAGTGATCTAGTCCTTCCCACGATTCTAGGGGTAAAAGAATACTCTGAGAAACTCCTTAAGCAGTTGATCCTGGTGACTAGCTCAATGCTTTCCCTGATGTCTTGGTGCCTTTTGCCTGTCACTATTAGTTCTGTCTTCACTGAGCTGGAGGATCAGCTGGTTTCTCCCCTCTTTGCAGAACTCTCCTGTAAGTTTGAAGATGGCTTTCAGGCTTCCTTCTGAGGCTTTACCTACATTTACCAGAAAACAAGGCACTTCTTCCTACACTTCCTGGCTGTATATAGACAGTGGGGAGAACATGTGGGATAGGAAGTTTTCTCTGTGGTATGTTTAGCTTTTCAAGGGGAGTTTCTTTTTCATTTTTCTTCTTTGTGATCTGACTTGCCTGTGGTGAGTTTGCAGTTCTTGGCTCTTGATCCTCCAGACTGGTGAACCTGCTAGACCACAGCCAGCCTGTATTGCCTGCATTCTGTTCCCATAAAAGCCAGTTTATAGGAGGGGATAATTACCAGTGCGTTCCCTTCAGTTTGCAGTCAGGATGTGACTCTGGAGTACATATTTACCCAGGAGCTGTGAAACACCCTTGTCATAATGTTTGGACACAGCCATCATGAATCATTAGCAGGGCCAAAACTTGAGCCTCCCAGTCTTGCTTGCTCATGGTAGCATACTTGTGAAGGAGCAAATCCTGACTACCAACAGGAAAAACTAATGGAAATGGCTGATGTATCTTCAGAAGTGAGCTCAGGTCTGTTGGTCTGGGGCTTTTACTGGAGCTGTTCCAAAGACAGCTCAGTTTAACATGGTCTGTCATGCTTCGCTTCCCTGAGCACTGGGCACATCACTAACCATATGAGTTTCAGCATGTGTAAAGCATATGAAAAGCAAAATGGCCAGTCTCCCTACTTGTGGCAGTGGTCTGTTTTGCCAGGTTTAATTTTATTTGTATGAGGGGGTCAGTGGCTGGTTTTGCAGACAACCAAAACATGTACTTAGCAGTTGGTTTACTTGTAAATGCCAAACCAGAAATAGTTGCGTCAAGTTCCTTTCGAAGGAGTTGGCTTAAATTTGGTTTGGGTATTTGGGTTTAAGTTAGACCTATCAGTAAGAAATATGGGACAGTTATGTGCTTCAAAGTTCATCATCTTTTGCAGGAACTCTTGCAGTGAAGACTTTCAGACTTCTGCCTGGGGAATCGATTTGTTTTGGGGGGAGGTATTTGGTAAAGTTTCAGAGAATGGATTCTGCAGTACAAAAAAACCTTGTAATATACACAGAGGTAGTCCATGAAGTGTCGTACTATCTTCTGCCAAAGGGCTTTAGTCTTGATCTGAAGACCATTTCTTGGCCCCAGCTAACTGAGATTTTCCTGAAATGGTGTTATGTGTATTTGTGTGTATCACAGAAATTAAAACCAGGCTTCAAAGATGCATCTTAGAAATACATAATAAAGTTTTCTTCTGGGGTGTAGGGTGGGCTTTGTAGTGGTACTAAGGAAATCCTTTTGGCTAAACTATGGCCCAAATTGTCTGTCCTAACAAAAGTTTAACTGATGTGTTTTGGTTGCCCAACAGTGTAATAAAGTCATTTTTGTTTGACTGAAATAAGGCTTGTAAATGTTTCGCTTGTAAATGACTATTTGGATTTTTTTGTGGGGAGCCTCACTACAGGAATTGTCATCACTTTCTAAATAATATTTGTCCTTCTTACTGTTTGGTTTTTGCAGCAAGTTTTTGAAACATTTTCATTTTACAATTTGTAAACATAAAAAGGCAAAACAGAGCTTGCAGTTGTCACGTGCAATTAATTCAGATCTTTTATGCAGTTCTGTTTTCAGCGCTTGTTGCTGCACTGCAGTGATTATTTTTTTGTCAGTCTTGCTCATCCTCATACGTATAGATCAAACAAAAGATATTCTTTTTCTTCAAGGAAGAAGTTGCTGATGACTCTTCCTGTCTGTGATGCAATGTTTTAAGTACTTACAGTTGGAGTGGAACTGTTTGAACAGGGCTGAAGCTGGGAACAAGTCACGGATGGAAAACAGATCCTGTGGAGCCTGAAAGGGGAGAATTTATTTTTGCTAGTTCCCGTGAAACTGTTATCTGAATTTATCAAGTTCCAGGCAGAAAATGTGTTAGAATGTTCTAGTCACAGGGCCCCATCTTTCAGTTTGGAGGTTGAAAGTACTTCTGGTACAATAACCAAGTTCTTTTTGGTCAAATGATCTTTATATGTAAAAAGATTGATTCTTTTTTTCTTCCAGCTAGATTACAAATTGTTCAGGAACAAAGTGAAAGAAGGAAAGTGATGGCTTCACACTGCTTCTTTTCTTTTCCTGCTCTTACCTCAGGGTGGGATGGGGGGTTATTCCTTCAGAGATTTCATAATCAGGAGCACCAGACCCACCAAATGCCTTACATGAGCATCTTGGCTTGTTCTTAATTTCATGAGTCAAATGAGGCCATATTGTGACTTCCCCCTATACATGACCTGTGGCAATCCTCAGCCTCTTTGGGTGGGGTGGCCTCTGGGCAGAGAAACCAGACAGGTCCTCTGCTCACCACCACATCAGCCTGTGACCCTTCCTTTGCCTGGTTTATCATTCCATAATGAATCTCCCCACAATTTAGGGAAAACTTTCTTGAAATAAGTGGTAGGAAATTATTTCTCCAAGCCTGTCATGTAATACTTCTGCTTCTATTTGTTCAGATTTACCAAGGCTCCAGTGTTACTGTTTTCATTGGATGGCTTCAGAGCAGAATATTTGCAGACTTGGGGCGGACTTTTACCTGTTATTAGTAAATTACGTGAGTAATTTCGTTGTCTAAGCAACATCATGGTTCTTTACCTGAAAAATGTGTAAATGGAGTTATGCTTACTCTTTAAATCTTCGTGTTTTTCCATGGAAATTGAACTTGCTGCCTTAGATAACAACTGTGCACAGAGGACTCAAGGTGTGGAAGGGTGAAAGGCAAAGAGAGGGGGTGGCAGGGGGAAAGGATGCTTTGGATTTTCAGTGAAACCTTACAAATTGTTAAGCAGCTGTTGCTGGTAGAAATGTGCTGAATCTGAGAAAACATTCACTTAATAAATATTTTCAGAAGTAGTAAGAGCCTCATAAGTACATATTTTTTCCCTTATCTTTTGTAGTGTCTTAACTTTGTAATGTCAAAAAGTAACTTCAGTTACTTTTGTCTCTATTTCGGCTGTGGTCTGTAAAGAACTGATGGCATTTCTTGTCTGAAAAACGTGCCAGTCTTCTTGTCACTCATAAATTACTACCTGGGGTGACTGGTTTCAGTTGGACTAAAAATAAATGGGTAAAAATACTTGCTTTTTTGTACAGTGGTTGTTATGACTTTATTTGTTCCCGAGGATAACAATTCACAGATGTATTTGAGGTTTCAGCTGCTTTTTCTGTTGTTGGAATAAAATGAGGCACTTGAAGCAATTTCATTAGATGCAGTTACAAAACATTTCAACTGAAGACTTCTTGGGCATTGTGAGTTGAAGCTGGCAATTTCAAACAGCTGTAGTGCTCTGAGTTGCACAATTACAGTGTCATGAAGCTTCTCTAGGATTTCCAGGCTGTGTCTTCCACTTCCATGTGTCAAGTTTCTTTAGTGTGGGTAGACTGTAGCCCAGCTTCTCTGACTGACTTCTATTCACTGCTTCTTTTTTTTCTGTGTCACAAGAAAATGGTAGGTGAAAAGCTTGGATAAGGCAAATTTTCTTTAGAAGAAAAAGCAGTCTAATGAATAAAACTTGGTATCACTGGAGTGTGTATCACGCTACACATATGTTCCATGTCCTGTGTGTCTCTGTGCTGACGATTGTGGTTTTGCTTGTTGGAATAAATAGAATCACAGGATCATAGAGTCATTAAGGATTGGAAGGGACCTCGAAAGATCATCTAGTCCAATCCCCCTGCCACAGCAGGATCACCTAGACCAAGTCACACAGGAACACATCCATATTGTTTGCTAGAAGTTCTAAGCACCTGCAAACCAGGCTTTAAGATGAAAGTAAATGGTTGATTAAGAACGTCAGGGGTTGTAAGGAACCTCTAGAGATCATTCAGTGACACAACCCTAGTGATTCAGGCAGGCAAAGGCTTTACAGAATCACAGACTGTTCGGGGTTGGAAGGGACCTCTAGAGATCATCCAGTCCAACCACCCCTGCCAGAGCAGGATCCCCTAGGACAGGTCCCACAGGAACATCCAGGGGAGTTTGAAAGTCTCCAGAGCCACCAGAGATGCCACAACCTCTCTGGGCAGCCTGGGCCAGGGCTCTGGCACCCTCACAGGGAAAAAGTTTCTCCTCAGGTTAAGATGGAACTTCCCATGTTCCAGCTTATTCCCAGTATTCCCTGTCCTGTTACTGGGCACCACTGAGAAGAGACTGGCCCTTCTTCTTGAATCCCACCCCGCAGATATTTACAGGCATTGATGAGATCACTCTCAGCCTTCTCTTCCCCAGACTGAACAGCCCCAGCTCTTTCAGCCTCTCTTCACGAGAGAGATTTAAATTTTGGGGACAGTAAGTCAGTGGAACCCATCACGCAGCGGCTGAGGGTGTTTATATACAGCAGTGGCTTTTGTGGTCTTCTCTTGCTTGCCTGGATGAGGTACCAGAGCCACCCCCATCAACCATCAGGGCAGAGACAGAGGCTGGTGTGAGCAGCTGATGGTTCCCCATAGTCACATCAAAGAGATGGTGCTTGGGTTCTTTTCCTCCTGGAATTTCATAAGGTTTGTGGATCTTTTATTGTCGATGTTAAGCCAGTTAGGATCCAGCACCTACCTTGTTCTAGTGCCACTCACTTGATGTTCCATCGCTGCACTAAGTGTGTCATCAGTTTATTTTAGTATCTGTGTCTTCACCTGCTGTTTTAGCCCAGCTTTCAACGTATTTGCAGCCCCTCCTGACCCAGGTATCTCCCAAAAGCCTTTTCAAGGAAACCTTTGGGCTCCTCTCAGTGTTCCTTATTAAAAGCAAAACTGGTGCTGCTCCACAGCCGTTTTCCTCCTCTCATCACAGTGAGTGTTACCTAGAGAGACCTTTTCCCCAGCCCCAGGAGGGGAAGACAGACCCTGTGATCAGGTGCAGGATGAACCTGGGGCAGAAACCACTATCTCTGGGCAGACGCTGCTCCACTTACTCCTTACTGGGGACTTCTGGGCAGTTTGACTGCAAACCAGCAAGTTTAAGCGAGGTTTGCTCAGGGAGAGACAGGACAGTGAGTGTGACGTGAGCCTGAACAGGCTTTGGCAGCTGGGAAATGCAGAAGGGAAGTGCCAGGAGGAGAGAGAATAACCCAGAAAGACCAGAGAAGGGGGGATTTTGAGCACTAAACAAGATTTGTTTGCAGGATTGGTGCAGACTAGAGCTGTGCAAATGGCAAGGCTGGGCCAGGGTAACACTCCTGGCTTCACCTACCCGAGGAGCTGAGGTTCACAGCAGTGTTTGTTCGCGTGACGTTCAGAGGGAGCTGCCTTCTGACTTTGGCACCCAAGACCGTGGCTCAAGGCAAGTCCATTATACATGGCCTGAATTACCTGCTTTGGGACCCCCTTAGATTGCATTAAATCCCAGCGTAGACTCTCCCCAGAGCAGTCAAACCCGGTGTATCTTCAGCTTCAGCATCAATTAAACGAAATCAAATCAGTGCTGTTCTAATTCTTGAATAGGAAAGTGCCTATGAGGGGCCTTAATGCAGTCAGAGGAACCACTTTACATTTATACTTTGAATTCATTTAAATTTTTAAGGTGCTTAAAAGCCTGTCTGCACTTTGTTTGTGAAAACTGGCCTTATTTAGGGTGCTAGAGCTGATGGAAAAAAAGACAGGACAGGGCTTGGATAGGAGAGGTTGGATAAAGGTTGGTTTTGTAGTGCTGTCGAGTTTTATTTTAACTTGCTTTAGGGTATCACTCAGCACAGTGTATTCTTGGGGTTCTTTTGAGTTTAAAGCTTCCTGTGAAAGCAAAGTGAGGCATTTCTGGTCCTCTGCTGCTGCTTAGAGAACTTTGCGTATGAGCATGAGCAGATGACTGCGCTGTAAAACCCCGAAAAGCAGAGGATCACAATTTTTGGAGCATTTGAATGTTGATCCTGCAAAGCATAACTGTGTTTTCTGAACACAGAGAGGCCCCTAGACTCAGCTTTCTACCTCTTGTGAAGATGGAGCTTTGAATATTTCCATGCACTGGAAAAGTCTTTCTTCTGGTACAAACTCTCCCTAACCTTTTCCCAGGCTCCTGCTGACTGCTGGAACTTCCTATGGGATGAACGACAGAGCCACATTCTGCTTCATTAACAGCACTTCCCCAAAATGCCAGCATCATCACAGGCTGGGTGGTAGCTCCTTGCAGATGGCTGGCTGAGGGGAGCTGGTGCTGGTGGGAGCCGTTACAGCTCCCACCTCCACTGCGGAGCAAACACAGCGCAGGGCTGTAATTTCTCGTTTCCTAACAATGTTCTGTCTGCATCTGCAGCTGAAGTTCTGGCTGGGAACCATCTCAAACCTGCTCATTGCCTTTACGAGATAACAGTTTGCAGTGGGAAGAATGGAAGCCTTTGTGTTTGAGTCAGGGAAAGCTACTTACGTAATCCATTAGCAAGCTGCTGGGCTGCAGTTTCTTGGTAATGAGAGGAAGAGCGAGCGTGGGGCACCTCTCCACAGGAACTGCAAACGTGTTCTTCGCTGTGTTCTTCCCTCTTAACTTCTATTTGCTTGGTGCTGATGTGGAATAGCATCCTATTAGTGAGGAAGACCTGGAGGAGCCATAGAGGGCAGGAATATGTGGGGCTGAGGACCTTGAGGGAGCTGCATCTGGGCACCTTTAGGGAAGAAGGAAATAAATGCTATACATCACAGAGCCCAGGCAGAGGAATGCTTTCCTGCCCTGCTGCTGAAGCTCTCCAGGCAACCTGGTTAGATCCAAAGCCTTCTCCGTAGCTGAAAGCCTCCCCTCTTCTCCCATGACAACTCTGGGGCAATTACCTCCCAGTCTGTAGTATCTCGACAGTCTAGTGTCCCCAGTGCCGATAGCTTCACCCACAGGAGATGTTTCCCAACTGCTCCATCAAATTCTCCCTTTTCTCTCCACTCTCCACTTTATAACTTAGGTTTAAAATGGATGCTAACACCTGGTTTCTTCGGCTTTGGGGATATTGTGGCTTCATCATCTCTGGTGAGGATCCCATGGTCCTTCCTGCCCAGCCATCGTCTCAATCTCAGCAGTCATCTGCTAGGGCAGAGTCATAACACAGTTAATGCTGCATGTTCTGTGATCTATAGTTTGCTCCAGGCAATGGTTTCAATGGGGTCTGTGTCAGCCTGTGACTGCTGTATCGCTCCACAGAAGTTGGAGCAATGCGTGGATTTCCTTGGAGCAGAGTTGCCATCAGCTTGTCCCATCCCTGGCTGCACATCTGAAGTGACACTGAGCTGCCAGGGAAGTGATTTCTCCATCTGCTCTCCAGCAACAAGTAGAGACACAGAAAGCTCTTAAGAGTGTGGAGATGGGAACTTGTGTCAGAGAGAAGTGGCAGTTCCCAGGTGCTGTGGGTCTGCCATCGCTCTGTTTGAGGAGTCCACAGGAGGGGCAGAGCCTGAGCTCTTAGTTGTGACCAAAGATGTGACCTGGGGTGGACCAGCATCTGCTTTAGGATAAATCAGGAAGCTGTGGGGAGAAATCCCCCTGATGCCAAGTTCTTTTGCATCTCTCCCTCTTGGACTCAGCATCATCAGAGTCTGTTGATGAGGAAGGAAGATGAGATAAGAAAGAAATCATTGTTTCCAAAAATCGGAGAAACACTGCCCTTTGGGAACCTGTTGTACAGGTGAGAGCTCTGTGATGCTACAGAACAAGGTCCTTTAACTTAAATTAAACATATCGAGGCTGGAGCAGGTTTTGCCTCTGCTGGGTGGAGGCAGAGAAGGTTTCTCTGATTGATTTTGCAGCCATCCTTGAGCCCTGTAAGGTTAGATGCTCTCCAATCTCCACTTTAAAGGCAGCTTTGGAAAACTTTCCCACAGATGCCTCCAGCCAAGATTGCTTCCAATCCACTATGTCCCACTTCATTTCACATAATTAGGAGCTGTGACTCCCCTGACCTGACTCTTTGTGTCTTGAAATGAGATTTTTTCAAAGCAGCAACCCACCCAGGAGGAACTGAAAGCAAACTGATTATCCACGTGGGATGGCTCTGACCTCCTGGTATTAAAGGATTGACCAACTCCTTGCTAAATTCACTTAATCTTCCTTCCCCCCCCTCCTTTTTTTTTTAGAAAAAGTAAAAAGTCTGAGGCTTAAGGAGAAATACAAATTCAGTTGGGTACTCGGTGCCCACCTTCCCTTTGCTTATTGCAATCACTTCTGCATCCTGTGATGCTAAGTTGGCTCTGCACTGCGAGGAGGGGGCAGAGCTGGGTATCAGCTACAGGTCTTGAGTCAGACCAGACTGTCTCCCCCACACTGCAGCAAACTTAGAGCGAGGAGAGAACTGGATGGAGATCCCAGTTGAGGGGAATCTGGTGAGTGTGCAAGCCATCCTTTCTGGAAAGCAGAGAGCAGCAGAGGCTGGAGCTTGTGGAGGGGGAATAAGGCAAAACCTTGTGGTTCAGGTAGTGACCAAGGATGTCAGAAATGTGGGGTTTCTCATCTGACTCCAGGCAAATTGATTTGGCGGCTCTGCCTTCACGTTGTCCCTGTGAGCCTTGGGCAGAATCACAAACACACCCAGCTTGGAAAAACCTTTCAGTACCATATAACAGAATCACAGAATCATCCAGGTTGGAAAAGACCTTCAAGATCATCAAGTCCAACCATTCACCCTACAACCACTAACCCAGCTCCCCAAACACCCTGGCTACCCAGGTGTTGAACCCCTCCAGGGATGGTGCATCCACCCCCTCCCTGGGCAGCCTGTCCCAAGGCCTCCCCACTCTTTCCAGGAAGAAGTTTTCCCTAAGATCCAACCTGACCCTCCCCTGGCACAACCTGACCC
>JAOXOE010003431.1:0-65373 GCA_028565055.1 Phoeniculus purpureus
CCTGGCTCCATCCTCCTGACACCCACCCTTCAAATAGCTATAGACATTAATGAGGTTGATAAAATCAACAAAAACAAGTTAAAAGGTGGACAGAATATGAAGCCTTTGGTAATCCTTAAATATCGATTAGAAACTGCTGCATATTCTTTTACCTTGAAAAAAGTAGTGTACTATCTAGCAAATGCACACACAAAATGTCTAAGAGAAAGAATATTAGCATTAGACAGCAAAGCAGTCAAGAGGCCACCCATAGCTTGACTCCCTGCCTTCTCTGCTTTTTAACAATCAGATGTCATCAAGCTGTCAAACAAAACAAGACATATTAAAAACTACTAATCAAATCTCAATATACACATTTGGAAAAAAGTAATTACATTTTTTCTTTCCTTTGAAAAATACAACTTCCTGCAACTTCAAAAGTTTTCTCTTGATATTAACAAAAAAAAAAAGTGAGGGAAAAAAGGCAGAAAACTATAGCAGGCATTGGAAATCTGCAATCAGAACTCAGCATTTACATTGATACTTGAGTTCACTGGTAAAAAAAGCAGTGTTTTTGGAAATTCTCAGGAAAGGGTAAATTACAAAAAGGTCATTACCTGCAAGAGGAGACTCGGCTCTGGTGCCTACAAAAAGGCTCAAGGGGAGGTTTAAAAGCAGTGTAAACACTAAACTCTAAAAGGTGCTGGTGTTCTTTGATTGGACCCTATTTTATTCATTCCTCCAAGAAAGGCATTAAAGTCAAGGCAATAACCCACTTTATGTGAATCAATGTTACACGAGAGGTTAAAAGAAGTCAACTAAATATAACATAATAATGCGAAAATGAAAACTGTGATCTAGCAGAAACACGACATGTGTTCCAACATTACAATACAAATACAAAGGCATCCAAAGCATCTACCATGTCCCACTCACTGAGTTACACCTTCAACTACTGCTGTTGGTTGATATGCTTTGCTGTTACCTAGAGGGCTGCCTGAAAGCCCTTAACCCTTCAGGTATGACTTCGAAAATAAAGAAGCAGGAACTCAATTCTGTAATTGTAGTAGACCTTATGCTGGATTATCCTACAAGAACCAAGACAATTCCATTTTTTCTTACAGTTTCTGATTTTATCTGTGAGGTGCTGCTGCATAGAAGTACACAGGCTGTATAGAGGCATGAAGTGCTAGAAGTGCTACCATTTCCTTCTTGCTTATATCAACATTCACAGATACAAATAAAAGCATACATTGGAGTGTACACACACTTAGCAGTGGGCTTGGTAGATTAACTGTTGGCCTCAATGATCTTAAAGGTCTGTTCCAACCTAAATGATTCCATGACTCCTAGTCTATAAACAGCTGCTCAGCTGCAATACTTTTGGAAATTATTAAGAAATACTAGAGATTCTACAAGGTCTCTTACACACACCAAAGACCATAAAAGTAAGTGTAGACTACTGTTGATTTCAATGCCTACGCTCCATCACAATGTTGCATTCAAGGCTGACGCCTGCAATGCTCCAAACCCATAGGTATTCAATCATTTTGCACAGCAACACAGGTGCAGACTACAGCAGAAGTATTAGGTGTGGAACCTGGCACTGGAAGCACAACAGGCTCAATGCCAGCCTAAGCAGAGCTGCCAGACTCTGTTTAGTAGCAATATCCAAATACCATACAAATGTTGCTCCTCTAGTCCTGTCGACAGAGAAAGTAATCTAAGAATTTAAAACTTAAAGTTACAGACTGCTACAAACAGACTAACTTTCCCTGAATAATATCCTCATCACTTTAAAAACAAAACAAAAAAAATCAAGTTTGCTATAATGACATTTTAATTAAATCTTGCAGAACCTATTTTATCACATAACATTTTCATGTTACTTCACAGAAGCAATATATTTTCCCATTTGGTACACTGTTTCTCCCACACCCACTGTACATTGTGATACCAACTTAATTTTGGATTGGAGCCTGCATGCATACATATGTTTAACTATATTCACATAGCTCTTGTCATTGATGCAAGTGCGCTCAGAATGAAGTGAAGCAAACGCATGAGTATTCCAAGATCCAAATTCTCCTGTTGAAAAAGCCTGGGAGCTGGGCTAGCTTTGACTGATATAGCTGAAATTCCATGCAGTGGTCTTTTATGAAAACAACAGATTGTCTTCTTAAAAAGCTTACAGTCTCTACTACAGAAACTGGTATAAAAAATCTATCACAACACAGTTCCAGTACTGATAGTTTTCCCACCAAGCAGCAATGAGAATATAGTGGGGCAAAGAGCTCAAAAGACATAAGGAAACATTATGATAACCTCTTTAGTCTTTGTGGTGTCCATTGATAACAGAAGCCCTTGAAATAAATAGAGTGAGAGACCACATACATCTCATTACAGTATTTGAACCACAATACAGAGACACACAGCAAAGTTCTTTACTCTGAAAGACCTCCAAAAGCTTCTTCACTATGATAAAAGAACAAAAATATATCTTGGCTCAGAGAACTGGACTGAAACTGCAATCAAATGGAGTAGAAAAGAAAAATCCTTTATTTATTATCTCAGTGTACATAAGGAATCTGGACTTTGTCATGAAGCTTTCAGAACAAAACTACAAAGGTTTCTGTATTCTTAGGACGCAGAAGGGAAGCCATCAGTTACCTATGAGAACTATTACTCAGTGATGACAAACTATTCAAAAAGTGGAAACCACAATGCCAACCAAAAACCATACTTTTCTACTTGAAATTCCTTCCTGTTGTCCCTGACATCACTTACAAAGTTTAATTGTACAAGTAGGTTTCTACATGGAGATTAACTAAAAAAGTTCAGGCCAGAAGGAAATGGACAGAAACATGCTACAAAGTTGAATCAAACCTAACTTACAAGATCTTGCTCCTTTAGTACACAAGGCATGAAAATATCTGACAAACACCTTTTTAACATTTTACAAGTGTTTTTAAAATCAGCTGCAAATTGACCTAAGGAATAGATTTTTTGATGTTTAACAGGGGCACAACTGCTTGCACGTCTGAAATCTACATGTGCTCGTACCCACTGGAACTTGGGGAACAAAGTATTTATTATTAGATGTGGGAAAGAGGAAAACTGGAAGCATGACTGATAGCTAATGTGATCGCTACTGTCATCAGGGCTACACTCCCATCAACAGAAGCTTCAACAGATTTAATTTCTGTTTCTGACCATTCAGAAGCCAACATAACAGAGTAACAGAATTATAAAATATGGGGAAAATAAAAATGCTTTGCAAGTTCCTTGCACTGTCAAAGGAGAAAATTGTTTCACAGTTGTGTACTTTCCTAATTAAAGACATTGAAAGTTACAATTGTATTAAATATAAAAGCTGATACACTTGATTTAAAGATTCTGGAATAGGCTTCAGAATTGCCTCCCGCTCAACAACAATAACAAAATCTACTTTTTAAATGTACAAAGTCACAGGCTTATTGGCTAAGTAAAATATTGATGAAGCTAAGTATTATGTGCATTATGTACATAGGTATTATGTATTATGTACATCACAGCGGTGACCTTGTTTTTTACCGTGAAGCAAATGAGGCATTTTTGAATTTCGAGCATTACTATTTTATTAGCATTATTATTTATTCTTAATGGTTTGGTTACATTCCAAGAAAATGCTACCTTAAGCATGTTTACCAACCTTTTAAAAAAGTTTCAATAATATTATCTTATATTTATTTATCTCTCTGGCCTTTTCTGTATCACTAGAAATAGAAGAGGGTGTGTTAAAAAATGCTTCAATTATTATGCAAAAGCACATCTTGAAGTTGCACAGTAATGTATTAAACCAGAACAGTGAGTAAAATGTTATTTTCCCCCAGGCACAAGGGCTCATTTTGCTGCCAGAAACAATCTAAAACAAATTTCTATGCAGGCTTTGTAGTGAAACACGAAGAGATTTGCTGAAGAAAATGCATTACAGAAGAGGAAAAACAGAGATTGAGGTACACTGGCTGTAATTGCATAATGATTATAAAAGTAAATTCAAAGTATGTAAAATTAACACCTGTGGCACATAATGAAGATGAATGAATACACAATAAAAGTTAAAAATATGTATCTCTCTCAGTTGAAACGATAACAACATTGATGTCATAATACTTATTAGAATTACACATCACTGTGCAGTCAATTAACGGTTTCTAGAAGGTGCTTACACAAGTGGCTACTTTTACACATTGTTCATAATGGAGTAGTTTTTGCCCAATTTTCAGTAATCCCCCAAAAGCCTGAACCTAAAATTAGTTCTCTTTCTAAAGTAGTTTTTCCCTGCAGTGATTCATTATTGTAGGATTTGCTTTTATGTTGTGAATTACTAATAAGATACTTCACTTTTTTTGGTAGGGCTTGTAAGCACCATATAGTACAATACTACAGGCATGCTGATCTTGAAGGCACCTCTTTCTCGTTATATATTTAAACCATGCTATGGTTTAAACAAGTTGGGCTCCACAAGACTGGTCCTCCATATTCATAACTTCTTGCATTATTGTGACATAAAATAATCTATAGCCAAAAGAGTCTAATCTTTTTCCTTCTGACACAACCACTGCAGAAAACAGACTATTTGCCTTTTAACTATACAAGACAGTAGTTGATACACCAAAATCCAGAGCAATCCCTGTAAACCTTACCCCTTTGAGAGTGTTGACACTTTTGTCTACAATGGATCCAACATAAGATTTACTACAGCACTGTTTCAAACTGTGAGGCTTTAACCAAATGTAAAACATCTATATAAAAAGGGGAAAAGAGCTTCTGAACAGTTGAAAGTAAAATCTTGATTTTTATATAAAATATTATGCATTTTAATATGATTTTTTTTTGCCTGATTTATGTAAAGCTTTGTGTTTTTCATTTTCCCTAGCCTGTCATTTTCTAGTGATGTATGGTGCATTTTAGCATCAAGTTTGCCATGAGCAATAAAGTCACTACCCCCAAAGAAAAATTAATATATTATCGTTCTTCCCCACCATGCTTTGCTCCCAAATTTTCCTTTATTCGGCCTACTTGGTTTTGCTTCACATAGTTAGTTGATATCCTTTGCACAGCCTTCCACACAAATATTTAATGCTTTATTTTTGAAAGAAATCCCAATCTAGGGATTGACAGGATGAAATACAATTTACTTTCCAAGGCAAGAATTAGGCCATCATGGAAGAAAAATGTACGAGTATTTTATCTGTTTGGAACAATGAAATTTAAAAAAAGAGAGACTAGGGAAAGGGATGATCTACTGAAAGAAATTCAGGAAATGTAGATACTCAAGCACTAAAATAACATTTTCTAATGATCTTTGCACCTAGCAGTTCAGCAGTCTTCAAAGTATAGAAAGAACTAGGAAGACCTAGAAAAGGATGAACAGTAGCAATGAGGCACTCTCTTTTCATTACTCTCTACTTATAGATTTTCAGGAGGAATACAAGTTCAATTTTACCTGTAAAATAGCAAAAATAAAAAAGTCACAACAAATATTAAAAAAATTACATTTGGTTTGACCTTCTTAGCTCTGCTCATACTTAAACCACTAGAGTTCCTGTTCTGCTGTTTTTCTATAGACCTACAAGTTAAGAGAATGAATCCCAGCGAGATACTAATGCTTTTTTTAAGATGTTTGATGAAAAATGCTACATAAATATACTACCTCCCTTCATTCACTTGGCAAAAGGAAGTATTTGTGTTGTGTTTTTCCTTATGTAAAGTTCTGAAATTCAACTCAACATGTACACTGTTACTTGAAATTACACCCACATGAGAATACGTAGGGACGTTCAAAGCCACAGAAAACATGCATACAGCTTTAAAGGCAGACAACGCTTGCAATCCACTTGCCTTATTCTCCAGATGCAATTTCAGAAAATGAAGGTAGGCCACAGGTGCAAAGGCATCAGCTGAATGCACAACCACCTTGTCTGAATCCCTGAAATACAAAATTCTTAGCATCAAATATTAGTTTATAATTTTACCTGTACACAGTACTTAGGTTGCTGTAGAACACAGCCTGTGAGGTTGCTAAATTTGTTAGACAGAGGAGAGCAGAATATCCCTCCTATAATCCAGGAAGAAGTGGTTAGTGACCTGCTATGTCACTTAGATCCTAACAAGTCTATGGGTCTGGATGGGATTCATTCCAGAGCGCTTAATGAGTTGGTCCAAGAGCTAGCTAAGCCACTCTCCATCATTTATCATCAGTCCTGGATAACTGAGGAAGTCTCAGCTGACTGGAGGTTGGCCTTTCTTTCAAGAAAGAGACTGAGGGGCTGAAGCAGGTGAAGAGGAGCAATGAGGCTGGTGAAGGGACTGGAAGGAAAGGCTTATGAGGAGAGGCTGAGCAAGCTGCAGTTATTTAGCCTGGAGGAGACTCGACTCGGGGGGACTTTATTACTCTGTAACTACCAGAAGGGAAGTTGTGGGGGTTGGGCTCTTCTCCCAGGCAACTAGCAACAAGACGAGACGGTAGGGTCTGAAGCTGTGCCTGGGGATGTTTAGGCTGGATATTAGGAAGCACTTCCTCATGGAAAGGGTGATCAGACACTGGAATGGACTGCCCAGGGAGGTGGTGGAGTCCCCATCCCTGGAGGTGTTTAAGGACAGACTGGATACAGCATTTAGTGCCATGGTCTATCTGATTGCGGTGATGTTAGGTCATAGACTGGGCTTGATGAGCTCAGAGGTCTTTTCCAGCCTCAATAGTTCTGTGATTCTGTAAATGAAAATCTAGTCATTTTGTATTTAGTTTTCATATAAATTATGAAAAAACCCTTTCCTACATAAAATCATTGTTGAACACTTCATTAGCATTTAATTGTCAAAAAGAGAAACTATACTTTCTGTGTGATGTGACACCGGCAGGATACAGAGACAACCACAAAGCACCGAAGAAATGCAAAGAGTAAATTTATTTTCATTACCCCACCAACAGGGGATCCCTGAAGCAGCACCTGGGCAGATGCTGAGGCAGGGATGCAGGCACCGCAGAGCTCGCGCCATGCTGGAGCATCATTCAATCTGCTGTTCGACAGGCTGCTGCTAGGTCTATCTCAGGTCTATGCTATATAAACACAGATGTTCTCCGTGTCCACCACACAAGGTCAAACAGCAGTTACTATGATATATGTATTTTTCTGCACCCTTGAGAGTGTTTACAATCCTCCTCAACAATCTTTTAATATTCTCTCAATCTTACAGACCAGTACTGAGACCAGTTAGTTGTAGTCTATGAAAGCATACATGATGTTATGTTTCTAGAGGCTAATATGTAAAGCAATCTTTTAATTTCAGCAAAAGAAGATTTTTAGAAGGCCATTCTTCTTCCTTAATGTTCCAGGGATTAGTTCTTGAAGTATTAACAACATCCAACATTCCATGCTGAGAATAAGACTGATTCAACCATCTTGCATCTGATATTGAAGATTACTAGACACAACTTTTTAATGCCAAATGTGTTGGTAACAACAATAAACTTCCTGTGTGCTGATTCAAATTAGTTAATTTTAGTTTTCATTTCTACAGACACAATCTGTCACACTGATTCACAAGAGGCAGTATCTGTTACATCCATCTGCATGGTTTTACTACTTAAGAAAAAGGTAGCTCTAGGAAACAAATAAAAGAAGGTGAGAAACTCAAAGAAAATGTAAGAGCAACTCAAACACAGAACAAGAAAATTTGGGATGTTGTATGTAAGGCTAAGGACACAGATAATATTCTTGAAACTGCAGTGCCCTTGCTACCTTCACAGTATTCAATTAAATGAGATGAGATCAATTTCTACTAATGACTGCTTGCATCGCAAAGTCTTGGCCAGATTCCATTGACATAACAACAGTGCAAAATTAATGGAAATATCTGTTCCATAAAACGTGGTTTTAAATAACAAAATAACAAAACTTATACCAGGTTATTGTCAAGATTCTTTATGATTAAAATATAACTGATACCTTTAAGTTACCTTAAAGATAGTCCCTTCAGTTTAAAGTAATTCTTTTCAAATAAGCATGATGTCTTCTAATTTTATATTTAAATAACCATGGAAATCGTTGGTCATAGGAATACATAATTAGAAATAATAACAAACAGACACCAAGATTCCAGTAGTACCTGGCACCTGGGCATCCTCAGTGTCCGGTGCTTGTTCAGGCCTACACCAGGAAGTCTGATATTTTCCAGTGATGCATTAACTACTTAAACTAAATTAACAGAAAAGCTTGTATCAGAAAGGGAAAGCAAAATTCTATGTCTGTCTAATTTAAAGAATTACTAGTAATTTAAAAAAAAAATATTCAGCTCTTGCATGTCCCAATTCACTAGTAGAGTAGAACAGATCACAAAATCACAGAATCACAGAACATCAGGGACCAGAAGGGACCTCAAAAGATCATCCAGTCCAATCCCTCTGCCACAGCAGGATCACCTAGAACAGGTTGCACAGAAACACATCCAGGTGGGCTTTAAACATCTCCAGTGAAGGAGACTCCACAACCCCCTTGGGCAGCCTGTTCCAGTGCTCTGTCACCCTCATCAGGAAGAGGTCCTTCTGATAATTTATATGGAACCTCCTATGTTCCAGCTTATACTCACTGCCTCTTGTCCTATTACTAGATGACATTGAGAAGAGCCTGGCTTCATCCTCCTGACAGCCACCCCTCACATATTTATAGACATTAATAGGTCACACTTCTGTCTCCTCCAAACTAAAGAGACCCAGCTCCCTCAGCCTCTCCTCATAATGGAGGTGCTCCTCTTCCTTCATCATCCTCATTGATGCTAAGCACAAATTATCTCTGCTAACCATTCAATAACGAGAATTTTGGAGTACCTGTTTTTCAAGAAGTATTGCATTTATTAAGAGATCATAAATATTTGTTCTTGGTTTTAAGCAAATTTCTTTGACATACATCTACGTGGATATTTGAACCAACCGCAATAGATATCTACTGTGCCACTGTCTCTCATCTGACACGTCAGAATAGGTACAAAGTCATGCTGTATATATTAATACATATAAAAAGAAAATATTTTTTTAACTATTTAGTTTTCTGTCACCCTCTCCAAGCACACGTCATTGTTCTCACTGATTAAATTTACATGCTTGTTCATCAGTAAATATAGCAAATAGGTAGAAACAAGAACACTTTTACTTGTGTCCAATGAAGAGTCACAAATCTAAAGAAAATAGGAAGCCCTGAACTTGCATGTCTTGTTCATTTTGGGAAATAGTGAAAAGAAACCACAAAGCCACATGAAAAGCAGAGATTAAAATGAAGAATAATTGTTTCAGTGACCCCCCAATAATTATATAAAAGCCATTTCATTTTGAAAGCCTGAATTTTGAGTAGGGACCTGACCACATAAAGTGATTCATGTGTATTACGGAAACACAGGCATGTTGTTGAGGAACATTTTCAGAAAGCTTTGGAAACCCACAAAGAATAGTTGAAAAACTGTTCTAGTTATCTATTTTTTAAAATTGTGTTTACTTAAAGATCTAGGGAATAACAAAAATTTTAAAACATCCTGTATAACTTTCATAGTGCAAATATGACAAATTCGAGAAAGTCTGAGAGTACAATCAGTGCTCTCAGTATAAGATTATTTTTACATGTTTTCAGGTTTGATTTTCACTCCAAAACTAAAATTAAAGCTCAAAACACGGAGTTAATGGTAAGACATATAGATGCAAAATTATACTTCACAAATACTTCAGCATGCCAATTTACTCCCACGCCCCTCAAAAAAAGGAAACTATTCTAACTTTCATAAATAAAAATAGGCTTTTATCATAACACCAGATATTAGATGGCAGCCAAAGATGATAAATACATCTTTATGATTTGAAAAAGAGTCAATCAATTGCACTTTACAAACCAGTGTAAGAAGGTCAGAAAGCACTTGGTACTTCTCCAATACAGAGCATAAGAAAGTTGACATCTGGATCACAATAGCCTACCTGAGAAAAGCAGATAAAAACCCACCTAACTTTTGAATGACTATTTTAAGATCTTGCTTTCACAGTTAGAACTTGCTTATTTTTAAATATTTCACTCAATCTGCCACGCTTCTTTTGTGAGGCACAGTTTTTAATGAAGATTGATAAGAATGGCAAGAATTTGATTTATTATTCAAGAGCTAAATTCATCAGAGTCTTGCATTGAAGAGTCTCCTACTTGTTACAGTAAGTAGCACCACATTCTCTTCCTGAACTAACAGATTTGCAGAGGCTATACTGTGGAAATGTATTTTGTCACAAGTTTCAAGTGACAAAAACATAAACCAGTGAAAACAGTACCTAAAAGGGGTGTTATAAAAGACAGGCATAATAGTTTTTCTCCTTTCATTCTGGATTTACATAGGAAGGTTTCGGTAGCAAGGGGTAGTCTGCAGTAATGGCAAGTATGAGAAGAGAGCAGGAGCTGTTGAGCCCGTCAGTAACACCAGTGGTGCCTCTATAAAAACATATTTTTCAAATCGGTAAAAATCCTGCAGGAGCTGCAATGGAAGTGAAAACCAGGAGAGAAAGAGCCCCACAGACAACAAGGAATTAAAAGGAATGGATAAAGACACTCCAAGTGCCAGAGCAGAGTTTTCTGTCTCCTATGGAAGAGACCATGATGAAGCAGGTTGTATACCTGGAGCCCTTCATGGACCATACCAGAACAGATATACAAAACGGCAGCCTAAGGAAGACTACAGGCTGGAGCAGTCTCTGGCAGGAACTGCAGCCAGTGGAGGCTGGAGCAGGTTTTCTGAAAGAAACTGTGGCCCTTAAAAAGGACCCTGAAGAACTGCCCTGTAGGAAGGACTCACACTAGAGCAGTTTGTGAAGGACTGCAGCCCATGGAACAAACACAGCCTGGAGCATGGGAAAAGTGTGAAGACACAGGAGCAGCAGAGACACAGTGTTACCAACTGACTGCAAACCCCAATCCTCATTCCATGGCAATGATCCATAGGGAGGTTGCAGAAGAGTCAAAGGAACTAAGTTAAGCCTGGTAAGAACTGAAGTTAAGCCTGAAGATATTTTCAGTTTTGTCTTTGCTTCTCACTATCCTACTCTGTTGAGTTTTTTCATTGGCAATAAAGTAATTCTCCCAAACCAAAGTCTGGTTTGCCCATGACAGTAGTTGCTAAAACATCACTCTGTTCTTATCTTGACCTATCTTATTTTCTCCCTGTATTGCTGAGGAGGGTAAGTGAAAGCAGGTGGGCAGCCAGTCACAGTTAAACCATCACGCCAGTTCTGAGGACAAAATCTTCATTGACTTCCTCAGATACTTTATGAAGATGTCTTGGAGGAGTTCAGGAATTTAGGGACTTTGAAAACCATCACAGGCTTTAACCTCTAAATTGTAACTTCCATAACTCCAATTAAGCTTCAAAAATCGTATCGGGATGTTTTACTATGCTGTAGTAGTGCAGTTTTCCTACTGTTGCACTGGCATACATAATTATACTGGAATACAGAACATGACTACAAGGTCTGTTTAATTTCAATCTGAATGAAAACCAGAAAATAAACTTTGTGATTTACTTAATCACAAAAAAACAAAGTATTTTCCTTTAGAAGTTTATAAAAGTAATAATTTCATATGAATGGCTCCTCAAAAGGCATGTCTACACTACACGAGTAATGAGAGACCTAAACAGGGCCAATCAAGCCACAGAAACACAGCGCCAGCAGAGTTACTCTGTTTTCATTACCAAAATGCATATCTATAACTAGCTGACTGTCTGTTTAATAGTCTGTTGTACCATATTATTTATTAAATATCCTCCGACTTAGATATTTGTCTTTTTCTTTATTTTTTGTGCATTTGTTAACTTTTATTATTATTTGGAGTCTTGTCAATAGAAATAAAGACAACTCAGACAACCTCTTCTCTTTTCTTAGCTGCTTAAATGGTCACTATATCACTAATACCCAGAAATGCATTTAGAATATATTATATAATAGTCCTACTTAAACTGCTATTTGCTTGGTCCCAAACCAAGGGCACAAGGAACTTTCCCAAAGGCGTTCCTCAAAATCTATGCACAGTCCATGCCCCCTACAAATATACTCCATGCTACAACAACCAGGAGTTTCTCAACAGATTTGACATAGTTTTCTCCAATCTGTTCTATCAATGTAAAGAAAGCTATCAAGAAGAGCATTAGGAAATTACGCATCCGATTCCAATAAACTCCCAGATTTAATCTGTAACATAACAAATGTCAAAATAAATAAAAGTATGTCAATAATTAGCCAAACACATTTAAGTGCAAAATCTAATACGAGCACATTCAATTTCTAAGTTAAAAATCTCCCTATCCTTCTGAAGTATATTTTTTCTAGCAAATGTTGCAATAAAATCACTGAATAGGCACATATGACTATGAACGGGTAATATGGAATATTAAATGACAAGGTTTCACAAAATTCAGACCTGTGAAACCTACTGGACTTAATAAGAATGTGTCAGTTTAATAGAAATCAAACTAAATTTTAATGCAAAAATCATTGTCTGGACTTGATCTTAGAGGACCTTTCCAGCTTCAATAATTCTGTGAATGCATCATGCTCTAGCAATGATTAGTAAGACCAAGAGTCTTATTTTCTAATTCATAATTCTCACTACAGTCATAGTTCTATCCATGAACTTAAAACTAGTTTAAAGATTTGGCACTGTTACTTAGTCTTCTTACTAAAGAATTCTATTGCTTTCCTATGCGGAGGTGTCTCCAGACTCAAACGATGTAGTTTTTTTAGTTCACTCCAGAGGATGCATCTTCCAGTGAACTACTACATCAGCAGACAGCTGCCAAAGTAGCTGCCATCCCTTTCACCAGTTTCTCTTCTTCACTCAAACACCATGCAATGAAATGGAGCTAACAGCTCTTGGTTCTCCATTCCTTATATGGACAGATCACAGTCTCACAGAAAAATTAAACAAATATACCCTCATCTAGAAAGCCTTAACCACGTCTAAGTGCTCCACAATCTTGACCTTCCCTAAGATGATCAAGTGTCACCAATACATGATTACATAAGTCTGTTTACATAAGGAAAGGAACAGCAGTCAAAACACGTCACTCAAAAGAAGCACACTTAACTATTTACCAGACCAATGCGAACTTTGCATCAAGACACAAGTATTTTCCATATCTCACTACCAAAATTTTAGCAATTTATGCCAAAGGAATAAACTACTCAGTGTAACTAGGATGGATTCATGTAAAGTTTGCAATTACATAACCTGTAGTAATTGAAGAACAATGTTTATCGTTATCATTCTAAGCTGCTAAACTTACACACACATACACAGAGTTAATGGAACCCACAGGCTACTGATGTGGCAGTTTATCAAAAGTAGCTGTAATGAAAGATAAATATTACAGGCAATTCGCACTTCATGAAAGGATAAAAGTGTCAGTGTGTAGGTACCAGTTTTACTGCAGGCCATAATCAGCAAGTAAACGAAAGTGCAAATGTCTAAAAAGTTTATAGCCCACTATGAAGGCCTCGTCTTGTTACGTATTGATTTAGGTTTTTCAGAGGACTTTGCCAGTGCTAAACAAAGTGAGTGTGAACTTAGAGGACATGTTTTACCTCTGCCAACAAAAGTTGCCTCAAGCTCAATGTAAATACGTTCCCATTGCTTTAATATAAGGAAATTAAAGAAACTGTTCCTTACACAACTATTTTCTTCTTAAACAGAGGACAGTCCAAAGTGAACGTTTCGTATTCTCCACCTTCTCCGCAAACATGGACTCCGTATTTCTCAGAAAGCTAAGACAAGAGGGAAATTAAAATATGTAAGTATTAAAGTACTCTATTAAGTATATTTTACTGAAAAACCATGTGTGCACTTTCTAAATTACAAAGGCTGAAAAAACCCAACTATATTACAAAGGGTTCTTGAACTCTTTGTATGTGTGTTACAATGATCTAAAAATTACCAGTGTGTTATATTTTAAGTAGAACTGAAACTGTAATATTCAGTTAAACAAATTCCTAGTCCTTTTTCCTCAGTCACCACACAAGACTGACTGGTGTTTATCTCTAGCATAGATAGTTAACTTCTGTGAGAAACTTGTAAACCAACACAAGAAGTAGTGGGTGACACACAAGAATACAATGGACATAATTTTTGGCAACAGATACAACAACTGTATTCTATGTTTTGATATTTCAACACATTCTGACAAACAGAACAAGAGAGAGTTTTCTAAGACAAAAGCAAAAAGCTAGAGTAAGATCTCAACAGGTAGCAATGGGCTATTTCATGTATAAACTACACTGCTTATACTTTCTAAATCAATATATACGTTTATGAGTATTCCTGAAACTCTGGATCACGTAACTACACAAAGTAATATATTCAAACTAAGAGACATGACTTAGTTATGCCCTGCTTTATAAATGAGCAGCTGTGGAGCAGGAACCTAAGAGTTTTTTTGCTGTAGTGAGGGGTGCACAACTGCTGAATAGTTCACTGTAATTCTGCAGTAATGTACTGTAATGACAGGTACTAGTCAGGCACTTGTACCACGCCTGGGCATGGGGACACCCTCTCTTTTTCCTGCACAAAATTCAACTATTCATCGGCAGGCGACACCACTTTGTAAAGTGATCCAGCACCAGCTGCTTCAAGCCAAGTCCTGTCCAGGTGTTTTCATATTGAACAACCATTAACAGTGGAAGTAGCAGTGCAGTTCTCCACAATATGCAGGAGATGGTTCATGCAGTGAAATGCCAGTTTAGCTGTCAGGCTCCACATAACCACATTCACAATAGCTGAACTGAAATTTGCAGACTCTGGTACTCAGTAGTTTATTATCTGGGCTAAAAAGCCGTATTACTACAGCTCCCAGATCTAAGTTAGGTCTGTGTTCCATTAGATTATATTATGTAATCCAAAAGAATACTGATGCTTGAAGTGGTAGCCCCATTCCCTGTTCTTTCCCTTTCCTGTAAAAATTCAATCTGTGCTTTTGAGAAAGGATAAAACCATCCTCTCTTCTAAGTAAGATTCTTGGATCTTACTGACATCACTAGATTCAGCAACTATTTAAAGAGTACTATCACCTCATGAACTAAAACATCTGCTAATCACACAATATGAATAAATACTTTATATATGATTAATGTATACTTGGGTTTAATGTTCTCCTACTGTGTATCTCTGCCACTGCTCTTTTGCCTGTACTACAAGTATTTAGGAAGATACCTATTTCCCTACTTCCCATTTTCTGAGGCAGTAGAAAACATGTTTCTTCTCATCCCATGGCAAACTTGAATCAATGCTGTAGTTAAGAGAAACCAAAGATACAAGTGAAGCAAGACTTATGAAAAATAAGGGGATTTTTAAATTAAGTCGTTTATATGGGGGAGGGAGTTTACATGACTTCTGGATAGATTCTCCAACTACGAAGCAACAAACTTCAAGCTAAGAACAGGCCAACATCTTCATCTTTGCCAAGTACTAATTACCTATCCTCTTCTCTCCAGCCATTTAAATGAAGTTAAACTCAAGACACCATTTCTATTAACTTCTCTGTCTTACAGCAGCAAGAGGTTTTTTTATAGCTCTTAACAAATTCTGGTTATTTTTTCTTTCTCTTCTGCAGGTTTGCCATGCCCTTAGTTGTTCTAAAAAAATTGCTTTATGAATTCAAGCTGAACAGTAACTACCCAGATTAACAGTAAGAAGTATTTTTAGAATATCATTTTGCACAAACTGAGATACCTTACACAGATAAAACTTACAGCAAGACTCTTAATAGCTGAACACGCAAATAATTGTGAGGTTTTAACAGGCTTGAGGACAGGAACTGTGGTAAATTGGCTTTGTCACAGACAATATACATAAACACACTTTAGGACTTTAGAGCTGTTATTCTTAAAATGTACTTAGCTTGATGTTTAATGCTTCTACCTGAAACTCAAAAGAAGAATCATGTACAAAACCTTGTCCTTTTTTTTCCTCCCTAGTTAAATAATTTTCTTTAACTCTATTAGCTCTGCCTACAAGCACTTTTCTGCTTGGAGGACTACATAACCCTAACTTTATGCAGTCTGTCTAAAAAAATGGTAAGAAACCTACAAGGAGGAATACCTGTCCGGAAGTTTTATGTTACCTATGATTTTTACCACTGATTCCTTGTTGTGAAACTCTAACTTGTACGTGGCTATTTATTGAGTTTTATCTGAGACATGCTAGTCAGTGCTCCCTTAACATTGAGGTTTCTTACCTCAGTTGTTTTAAGGATGGTGGCATCATTTTTGAATGAATACGAGAATGTTTGCCATATTGAAGCTGCTTTTCAGTGGCTTATGTACAAAAACAAGCTGTGAGTTAGCATCTAATTTCTCAAAGTGACTAAGTATTTTTTGATTAAGTTAGTTTTACTGAATTTCTGTCTAGGTTACTTTTTAATGGTAACTTTACCTTTATGAGTCTTCTTTAAGCAATACTCACCTCCAAAAGATAAGGTTCCATTTCGTCTAGAGTCTTTCCTAGATGCTTATCTGGATCTAAACCTGAAAATAAATGAAAAATATCATTAATCAAGTGATTTTAGTTTGTTTATTTGCTTGTTTGTGGGGATAGCAGTCTTTTTGGGTTTTGGGGTTTTGTTTGTTTGTTTAAAATACAGCACATCTCCCTTAGAAATTAGTCCTATTGTATCTAAAATCATTTAAATCCTTTAAATACATTTATATGACCAACCCTGTAGATGTTCAAAAAACAGGTTAGACATGGTGTTTCAGGAGATGGTTAGTGGTTGGGTATTGTAGGGTGGATGGTTGGACTTGGTGAGCTTGGAGATCTTTCCTAACCTTGATGATTGTTGAATTCTAAAACATACTTTGTCAGAACTTTCTCTCATCCAATTTGGGCAACTGGTTTCCATTACTGTGGAAAAAAAATCAGGCAAATAGCTTTTTCAGTGTGTGTCAAGTGGAAAAGCTGTTGTTTTCCTCTCAGAAATTTCACTAAATGAAGTAAACATGTGGGTCAACAGTAATAAAAATGCTACGTAGGAATTGCCTCTTTCTTTGAGTCTGAGCTTACCTTTGCAGATACCTATTAAATTAAAATTCAGGAGACTATTTTACAGTTCTTGCAAATTACTGGACTCAAACTGTTTTCCACTACAAAAGCTCTTTTACTAACTCATGTTCTGTGTGTGTGACCCACAGGAAAAAAGTAAAAATTAAAAAGCATGGATATACATGGTACATCCTGAATGGTTTACCTCTTGATCCATCATTAAGTATTTTGTATAGTGTCTACATGTTGATTTATTTTTCTCAGTAAAAAGTAAGGCCTTTTAACATTTGATAATTCCTTTAACTTCTCCCTCTATGTTCTTGTTTCAGGTTTTTAACTTTATGAATTTTGCCAACAAATGGCTGTTAAATGGCCACTTCTTGGGAATAAATCTAATAATTGGCAGAAATCAGTACTGGGGAAAAAAATCACCAAGGAACAATTGTTTCAAGAGCTGACATCTTCAGCCAAATAAATATCCCCGCTGGATTTAAGACCAAGTGGTCAAAAGGTCTTAACATACAAAGTATGTTAAAAAAACCCAAAATTATGACTTCTGAAAGTGACCAAACACTGGAAAATTTCCAGTGATCACAATTTTTACTAGTCTTAATTGTTGTGGCATGGGGGTTTTTTGTACTGATTGCAATACTTGTCTGTTTTTTCCTACTCTAGTGCTTTATGCAATAATGGGTATCATTAAAGGGCTGCCAGCAGAATGACTCCATTTAGAAGCAATTTCTGAAGTATGTACCTTGTAAAGCAATTTAGATCATTGATGATGAAAGCTGCTATATAAATGTATGTTATGCTGTTATATAAAGTCATTGCTAGGTTCAAATAGCTGAGATGCCTTTTAATTTTTACAATAATGGTCTCGGTATATTTAAATTCCTGTGAAACTAAAACAAGTACAAGTGAATGAGATCTCAAAACATTAATAAAGTTTTTAAATATTTCATTAAAGCACATTAAAAATTCCCTATCTAGGGGAACACTTTAAAATCTGCTTAATAATTAAAGTGAAAGAAGACTGAAGTTTTCTCCTCCGTCTGTTCTTTTTTGGTATTATTTTATTACTCTTTATCAGCAGACTAAAAATACGTGTTACTGGATATAAGACAATGATAATTTATGCTTGAGGAAATCTTTCTGAAGTATCATCATTTCAATAGTTCTAACGATACTTATGTCTTCTAAGTTGTATCAGCTCAGCGTTATGTCCTTGACTTTAACATGATAGGTGCTATGCCAAACAAGCATTTCTCTTAAGCAATCACAAGCACCATTTCACACGTTAACTTTATTCATTAATGTAATTTTTTTTTAAGAAAAGCAACCCCTTCTCTTGATAGAAACAAATTGGCTTCCTTTAAACTGAAACAAAGGGAGTGTGAGAAGGGAAAAACTTGTCAGAACCAAAGGCAGTAACATTATTTCTACACAACTTCTCTTTAAAAATGATGTCTCTAATATTCTACTCCCCCAATGAACACAAACCAATAATTTAAAATAAGCTAATATACAGATAGTACATACCCCCCCCCATTGCTTATGTGTATACTATGGCTAAACTCTTCCATAATTACCCTGACCTACAGGAAAATCTGTGCAAGTACAATGTACTCTTTCTGTTTCTCAACAGAATTCTATTTCCTTTAGTTTCCTGAAGGTTTGTATTGTAAGCGAATAGCAGGCATCTGCTGAAGAAATCAAGAACCAGTGTAAACTGTAATTTGCAGAACCTCCACATCTCAAATCTCTAACATTACACGTGTAGATGAAACTCTAGTGTCTGTTGCTACTATCTGCACAGTAAAGTCTCTACAATCCTACTTACAAAACAGTTAATATAACTCTATACTTCTATTTGGCATGGTTTTCTTTAAACAATCAGGCAGATTGATTCAGATTATTAAAAGCACTTAGAATAAAGAGAAAAACAATGTATTGTAAATTCTTAGGACATTTAATTTAACCACATCCTCCTGGTTTCTCCGCCATTAAAGTAGATGTGAAGAACGCTGGAAGGGTGGATAAACCAACAACAAGGTCCAGGGCCTGGATGACTGTATGTAGAACTTAGAAATTAATTAGGAAGGGAACTACAATTTGCAGCACTGACATCTATTTTACTTAACTTGCATGTATCAATGGGAAGCAATTACAATTCAATTAAAATATTCATTTTTATTACTTTACTGACTGACCTTGAAGTTAATGCCTGTTTTATTTAATTGCATCATCTGTGAATAAATGTTAACCCTGGAATGTTATGCCCCATTATTTTCAATGCATTTTTAACTCCCCAACTGAACTACATCAGTCAATTTATTATGTGCTGTCAAGAGAGAAAGTGGAGTTTTATTTCTCTGAGACAGAACAGTACATGATAACAGAAACATCTCAAAAGATTGGATGATGCTGTTTTTAAACGGTGCTCAGAGAAACAAACTGTGTTCTCAGCTCATTTTGTGGCCTAGTTTTACTGTAAAATCAGTATGTGATAGTACAAATGGTATAAATACTTAAAAAGAAATTACTACTCCATCTGTAATCCAGAACTCCTTCCTGCAGACACCACCAATGTTTGCCCTGTTAGACATAGCCACAAGTGGTGGGAGAGAACTGCAACAAAAGACTGGGAATGAAACTGAGGGCTTTATTCTGCAGTGAAAAAAAAAGTACCAAGGAACATTACTAAAAGGCATTTCACTTGTGTCAGGTTACACAAAAAGCACCTTATTTTAAATTATTCACTTTGTACACATATATTAGTGCATCATAAAGCCCTCACCTGAGGGGTAACTACTTGATACTACTTGCATTTATCAAGACCATTACAAAATCAAGTTCCATTTCCATGGCATTACATTTAGCTAATAAAAATCCACAATCTGAAGCCTCATCTTACTAAAAAGAAGACATTTTATACATGTTTAGAAATTTAAAAGAATCTTCATTCTTAAAAAAAGTCTGCTAACATATAAAACCCTACATTCATCCTGTACTACAATGTTGAATAAATAAAAATAATTATTATTGATTTTAAGATATGGTTGTACATAAAATTCTTCTGAAAGCTACGCTGAACCACACTCTAACCCATAATACAGAAATACATTGTGAAAGGATCACTACAACAACACACAAGTTAACCATTATCTGTTGATCGGGTAAAGATCTGTCCTTTCCTGATAACCAAACTTACCATTCAAAAAAATGCATCTTATTCCTCTAGGATTCCTTCTACTCAGTAAGGCTAAAAACAAGTACCTCAAATCACTAGTACCAATCTCCTTGAAACTTCATCTACATAAAATTAGCATAGGCTTGCTGATTTCATGGAGTGAAAATTTAAACTTGTTTTAAAAGTATAGTAACTTGAAGATTCCCTCTTATTTCTAACTTCTTTGAAATCAGAAAGACTTTTCTTTAGAAAGAATACTAGTAACTGCCATCATTAGGAATGTGAGGGACCAACACTGATGATGGAGGGAAGTATAATGCACAATAAGGTTACAGGAATTATCCTAATCAGTTGCTCATCAAAAGCAGAATTGTTTAGAAGTTTAAGAGAAGAGGAAATGGAAGACTCAATTTTTCCAGGAACCTAAACTAGTTTCTTCTCTGTCTCTTCAATTTATCTTTCTACAAGAAAACAGAGTTAGCAAGGAGCTGATGAGACTTTCAAGGTCCAGAAATACGAAAAGAGAGAGCATAAAGGATAGATGCAATCATTCATCTTAGTACTAGGACAGAGAAAATAGGACTATTTTTGGAGTGAAAATCCTGCACTTTAAATGTAACTTTTTCTTCTTAATTTCTAAGTAACAATAAAAAAAAACAACCCACTGATTTTACTCAAACAAGATCAAGCACTAGTCTTTAAATGACACTGAATCAAAGAGTATGTTTCTAATGGCACAGGAAAAGTGCATATGTGGAAGTATGAGTTGGTAAAGCAGGTTTATTCTGCAAGAGTGCAGGAATGTCAGATACCCTTCATGACGTAAGGGTACGCCTGCCACAGAGATACTGATGTACTGTAAAGCTATACCTCAAATTGCCTCAAGGTAAATTATTCTTGGTGTCATTTCTACGAAGAGTTGAGAAGTGAACTTTTTATCTGGTAGCATAACTTGACAGGTTCATACTTGATTCTTAACTTCCTCATAACTTTCATGCATGAAAGGACACATTACAATGGGTAATAATGGTGTAGACAGATTCCCTGAATTTGCTTTTCCAGAACATCTACAAATTGTAAAAGCTGTTTCCTTTTTTAATATAGAAATTAAAGAGAAAAAAAAACCACCCTGGATACTAATCTACCTTTAAAAGATTTCAGGTGAGCATACTTATATTTATTCTATAAGAGCAGAAGCCATACAACATGGTCACGTGCCTATTTCTATTTTCCTTTTTCTATCTAGTGCAGGTATAGTATAAGGATGGAATCTGATGACACAGTAACTCTTTCCAAGTTAAAAATTTAAAATACCATTAATCCCAAAGTGGTTCTAGCACAAGTTTTCAGTGCAGTTTATTTAGGATTACAGTTCAGCTTTCTTCTCAGAAGCTCACAAAATATTTTCTAAACTAGGTTAGTTTGATGTCATCAAATTTTGGAATTCTAAAAGGCTCTAAACCTCTTCATACCAGCACTGTTAATTTTATCTGTAAGCTCTTGTGATATTTTTTTTTTAGCATCAAAGGTATTGTGTTCTAGTTACATCTAGCCTTCAAAGCAACTTAGCTCTGCCACTTCAGGAACAGAAACCTCAATAAGTCTTTGAAGAAATTTAGTATTGTTTCATCAAGTAACAAGGCAATATTTTTAAGTAGACACTTTTAAAAGTCCAAGACATTCACAGTTTAAAAAGATATTGTAGAAGAATTGTTTAATAACAGTGTTAAACTGCTTTTAATCAAATCCAAGATTCCATTCAGAAAAAGGTTCAGTTCATTGAAAATACTGCCCTAGTCAACTTCCTCTCAGTATTTTCAACAGATTTCAGACACTTAAACCTACTACAGTTTTGCTTCATATCTGGTTCATATTTACGATTTACACAATAGAAATCTGTTCTCAGTGGTTTTAAATTCAGCACATTGAAATACTTTTGGTAAAATTACTTCAGATTAAGACACAAATAAGACTCTATTTAATATGAAGAGTTTAAGCATTCAAACCAGCACCACAGACTGGGTAAAAAAGGATCTGCTGTTTTGTGTCTGCTAATGAATTAGTTACTTGGATGCTTTGAACAGTTCTAGTGCTATCAAGCTTGGAAGAATATGACTGAAATGTGATTCAGTGGCAGAGGAAGAGGCATGGTGCACGTGGTAAATTTGCGTCCCTTCAATTAAAGCCGTCTCCATACAGACAGGTTATAAGCCTTTAAAAACCACAGGCCTCAAATGGATCTACACAGAATCACAGAACATTAGGGATTGGAAGAGACACAAATCACTAGATCTCCTGCAAAAGGATAAAGGCCAGAAGAGCAGAAATAAAGGATCAGATTAGGACAATAAAACACCAACTCAGAGACATCTAGAAGGCAAGCATTTCTGGTTCTAGCTACTCAGATACGCCTTTAAATGTTTCATCTTACGCTTTACTTCAGCATCACGAATGTGCATCCATAACTTAATCTTACCAAGCATTAAATAGGAGCAAGTAATTTGCTAGTACTTAGAAGACATCATTTTTTTCTCTTTCCTTTCAATAGTTTTCTGACTATTGTTGTATCTCCTTCACTAGAACCCTTACCTCCTTTTCTCTTTCACTTTACCTAATTCTCAGCATGCTGCTTCCATTTCACTTTTTCTTTAGATGATCTGATTTCCCCAAATTGCAAAGCCATCTTTCCACTCTTAAGCCATTTCTTCCAATTTTGTCTGTCTGTGACATCTCTTTAAGAAGCACTGTACTCCAGGCCACTCTATTAGTTTTTCATTTTCAGGCACATTCACTTTCCTACTCTTCCTTCTAACTTCTATCATCTCTTACCATTGGACACCCTTCCCAATCTCCAACCTATAGGCTCCAGAGACAGTAAAAAGAAAATATTTCTCCCTAATCTGTTCCTAGATCCACCCACAGAAACTGTTAGAAAATCTCATTTCTCCTTTGTTTTGTCACTTTATTTTCAAACAGATCGTTATACTGTAAGAAGAGTATATTAGAGAGCACTAAAAGCACCTTCCAAAACCTCATCACACACTGGTAACAAGCATCTAGGCAAAAAACATTCCAAATGCAAAGGTTCTTATTTTTCTAACTTTTCATCTATGCTTGGAGTCAACATTTTTCTTCACTTAAATTCCATTCCAGCTGTCTTGTCTTTTTGTCATCTCTTTTGCATAGTACTTTTCTTAAATGCCAAGCTAAATCTGAGTGATTTCTGGCCATGCACGCAATTCTTATTTTTTCCATGTTGACCTTTTCTCATTTGAATCTCTTCCCTTAGAAAAAATAAGTGGGGCCTGAGCTAAAACATCTCCTGTGGTTTCAGGATTGTTCCCAAATTTTTTCATACAAGGTCTAGTGAATGAACAGGTGTAGTACCCTTTCTTTTGTTGTAAATAGCACGAATGACGTAGCTAAATGAGGTGGTATACAAACGTACTGGGGAACAAACATACACCAAAAGTGTCAAATTCACTTAAAATCTAAAGCACCAACTAAGCTTTGAGGTTTGCGTTGAAAATTCAGGGAAAATAACATGTGCTAGGTAGGAAACAAGGATTAGAAGAGGGAGAAGACTAATAATATTTTTTCTAGAATATGTGACAAATGCAGATGTACTGTATTTTAATCTGAACAATTACAATGAAAATTAATCAAAAGCTATCATACATGTAAAAAAAATAGCACTTTAACATTGTTGGGGGATAATTTTCCTAATAAAAACTTAAAACTACTTCTTAGAACACAGTACTCCTAACAGAACTAAGAAAGTTTGACTGTACTTGGAAAAGGTATTATCAGTCATTTAATGTTCAACTTCCAGTGATGATAAACAGAAGAAGTCTATTTCATAGTAACAAAACCAAATGTTATCAAGAGCAGACACTGTGGAAACTGTCACAGATTCCATTACAGCTCTAGCATCTGGCAACTGCCCAAGGGAAAAGCAACAGTACAATCACCCCTAAATAAGTTGAAGTAGTTAAGAATAATGCTAATGTCTACTTTGTTTAGTAATAAACAAGAAAACAAATCCTTAAATCCTTACAATATGGAAGAAAACTGGGATCTTGTTTTGATTTCTATTACCTCACTTCCTCTATGTTTGCAAATTGTCTGAGATTTTTTTAAAATATTAGGCGAAGCCACTGCATTTCCCTGTGATAACAAATTCCTTCAGTAATGAAAATTGCTCAGTATTAAAACCAGAAAAGCATTTTCAAAGTGTCTTTGTTCCTTTCCATTGCACAGATCATGTACGGAGACAAAACTCAACACAGTTTTATGTCAGGATATGATCTGACATCCCAGCCAACCAAATTTAGTGGTAACCCTTCTACCACAAGAGAGTTTTGCTCTCAGTGCAGCCAGAGCATCTACAGAGCAAGTTCCCTCCATACACACAAACCAAATACTTCACTGCTGGATGGCCCAACTGCAGACAATCACTGGAGCTTTCATAGGGGCACAAGCAAGTAGAGACTTGTGGTTTGGAAGAGTCAGCTAGAAGGGAAAAGGAAAGATCAGCCTTTTGGCAGCCACTCACTATTAGATCAGTTTGACTGTAACACTAAATTACACCCTAAGGAGCTTAACAAGGAATTGTGCAGTGCCAGGTTGGGGGTGTTTTTTTATGTATTACTTTTTACATAAACCTTAACTCCATGGAAATTAACAGGGGTCTGGGAATCAAATTCAGTCAGTCAGTGCCTCATTTCTGTATGCTGTGGCATGCAAATAATAAACAACAATGCAGGCACCTAGATAGTTAGATTTAAATAATAAAACAAAAGCTCCAGGTGCTGGTTTTCATTACACTGAGAACTAACATCCTCTCTGTAAATTAAAAACTCATATACAAAAGCAAACATCCCCAAATTATCAGCTTTCCAGAGGGTTCTGTGCATACCTGGAGTGTACCAATCTTCTTGACCTTTGTAAGGCATGCATTAAGATCTTGTCCTAGCAAAGCAGACTCAAACACACAGACTACAGACAGCTTATTTTAGAGAAGAAACTTCAGGATTTGTGACTTTAGGATTAGGATGGTCATGGCTCCCTAAGGACTCATTCTTCTGTTGCTGGAGGGAAATAACCCGGGTAAGCAAACAGGGCTCACACTATCTCAAAACTGGCTTCCACAGTCAGTCCCTGTGATTTCAACCCTATCCATAGCTGAGCAAGCAGACTGTCTATAAGTCATCACAGCAGCTAGACCTACAGTATAAAAGACACTGGCATGGCATAAAAGCCCCACCTCTGACACACGCTGAGGACAACAAGCTAACTGGCCCTGATCCAAAGTTCTAGCTTCTATTATTGTCCAAGAGTGGAACAGTCTTATGGTATTGTTTGGTTTCTGTGTTCCAAAGAACAGATACAAGTTAGAAACATAATTTAACCAAGAAAAAGATTTCCTTTCTCAACTATGTTTTTATTATCTGATCTCATAATTACAACAATTGAAATGGTATTTAACTCAGTAATAAGTCACTAGTTTACTACAACCAACTGAGAAGATGCTGTTCTGCATATTTCTATAAATAATGCTTGCCTATCTCACAGGAGATACAATTTGATAATAGGATTGTTACTGAAATATTGAAGAAACAGTGTTCCCTCCCATCTTCTCATTATAACAATGCACACTTATAAAACTGAAGGTCAATGTTACACTTAAAACTTCCACTAATATCTAGAATCACATAGGACAAGCTACTGTAATTGCCTGACATAAAACCAATTTCAACAATATTCTCCTAAATATGAGCACTGAAGTTAGTAATATTTTAAAAAGGATTTAAGTGGCATTTAAGTTTTAGTGTGATTAAGAAGATTTAGGTATTGTTAACCATTCAAGCAAAGGAAAACTAAACGAAGTCCAGTGCAGTTTTCACTGAGGACCGTACCATAAGGAACTCAAATGTAACTTTCCTGCTTTCTCTCAGTTCCACCTGACTATTACACCTTGTTGTGCTCAAGTGGAAGAGCTAAGACTAGTACATAAAATTACCAAGATTAAAAGTTGAATCTGTCATATGCTTATTGTGCAAGTTAATTAGCATTTTAATTCCTAAAATGTGTCCAGAAAGCAAGAGTATCAGATACGTACCTTATTACTGTGTCATAATACATAGTACTATATTACATAGTCTCACAAGGACAATAGTTGTTACTGGAATTTCAGGCACACACACTAAAACCAATCAATAACCGATTCTATTTTACCTATTTCTGAGTAACCTCGCCCTGACTTTCTGTGATTTCCACTGAACAAGGGTATGTATTTCAAACGTAAAAGTATCATGCATCATACAGGCGTCTCTGACAGTGAGAAAATGGCACTGAAGACAAACATGCATAAGCAGTTTTTACTTTTTAATAGCTCTCATCATTAAAGCCTCTGAAATACACTCTGAAGGAAAGAAAGCTGATCTGCTTATAGATCAACAGAAGGCATGTGAAGAAGCCTTGCTAACAATACTTCTTTTGCATGTAAGTGAGAGCAATTGGTATCCCATCTGGAAAAGCACACCATTCTGAGATAGAAAACTCTTGCCACTGGCAAAGTTTATGGTATTAATTTGTAACGGTGGATTTAGGAAAATGTACTAAACTAATGCTCATTTACTTGCATAATTATGTGTTTTCTACATAAACGACAGGTTTGTACGTTGCCAGTGCTGGCACTGAGTTAATGGAAAACAGGACAGGGTGGGGGTACAAGTATGCCAGTGCTGGTGAATGTCAAGCTCAGGTTACAGATTTGCCTCTTGCGTTAACATCTGTACAATGCGCCATCTAATGCATTACTCTTCAGACTCTTAAATCTGTTATTTGAAATATTTTCATTGCCGTTTAGCCTTGATTATTAATCTAAGAGGCAAGAAGTTAAACTGTATCTTATCTTCTTTGCCACTTGATATGTTAAACAGCCTTCATACCTTAAATCCACTTTAATAAGGCATGCAATTATTAAAGCATTACAGAATGGCCCCAGAGCACACAAGCTCCATTAAATTTGCTTACATCTAATTACGTCTGCCTGAGGCAGGTGAGAAATGCACTCTGATAAGATCTTCCTTTTACCTGTAGCCAAAAAAAATAAAAAGGAAAAAAAAACAACTCTGAGTGATTTTCTATCTAATTGCTATCTACAAGTATTTATGGTATTCCTCCTTCAATGAATAGCCCACAAAGCACTCTTTGTGCACTAACTACTGCATTGGAAGGGTTTTTTTAAGACTGTAGAATACAAAAGAGAAGCTTATCTTGCTTCAGGCATAAGACAGGTCATCAATGATGTCTATTTGTGAAACAGTTTTATCTATTATTTAAATCATATATTTTCTTTTGAAAATATTTCTGATGTGAAAAAGCATGTTGCATATTCTTTGTGGCCTTTTATTTTTCTTCATGTCAGCATAAGCAATGAAAACATTCTGCTTGATGGAAAAATAACAAATATAACAAAGTACTTTACATGGCCTGAAAACCGATTCTTCAAAAAGAAATTCATTTTTATTCCAATTTTTAAAAGAAGTGTTTTAAGGTGGAAAACACAGAATTCAACTCTTATGTAATTGTAACTGGCCTTCCAAACGTCAGAAAAATGCTATTCAATTATTGCTTCTTGCCTATAACTGAATGAGGGAATGTGGTATCTCTAAACATTCCAATCCACTAGCAGCCCTAGCAAAGGCTAGAGAACACTACTCACTACTATGTGACCATCACAATGGCAATGTAAAAACTAGTTAAAAAGGTTACTACTTACAGAGAAACAAGAAATAGTATTTTTTTTAAAGTCATGGATTTAATCCAGCCTTAAAAGATTACAATTATCAGTTAATATTTAAGGAGAAATTACTTTGCTGCAAAGAATTCTTGAAAGACAATGGAGGCTCAGAATTTGATGTGAAAGTTGCCCAGATAACCAGCTACTGGAGTTGAAATGCAAGTTTATATACTATTTTCAAACACAGATAGGAAATCGCTGCCGCGACTGACCCTCTTGTATTTTACTAGCCATTCTTTGGTACAATAACTAGCAAGTCTACAGTTGAGGAAAAAAGGTCCTTTGCTTATGCTTGATGCTTAAGAGCTCATTTGATACTCTTAAATAAAAAACTGCATAGAGACCTGAAATTCATGCATTGTACTATTAACATGTTCTCATGTACTTCTTGGTGTTACAGGGCATGTAATTCACTAAACCTTCCATAGAACGTATTTGACTTTACATTCAAACAAGGAACAAACAGCTTATGTTCCATACTGACTTGCTTCATCATACAAATTTCATTGTCAACTACTTAAAACAAAAAGATGTTGATTTTCTGTTAAAATTAAAAATTTCCAGTGGAGTTGTTTAAGACAATGACAAACTATTTCTGTTTGCTATATGCTTTATCAACTCAAAGACTGTTGTTACACAAAGTGTTTTGGCCTCATATAATTACATCTTGTTTGATGTTAATTTGTTGCATTTCTATTAAAACTTTCATGGTTGCTTTATGATATTGTCTAGCCACCGGTCTGCATAATCTATAAATGACAATACTTTAAACCACTGAATTATGCATGTATCTTTAGTGCAAATCAAAACCAAACTACAACAAAAAAAACTGCAAAAGGAATTTAATTACTACGCTAGAAGAATTACTTTTCAGCTTTTCTGTGTCACCTCTAAGATTGAGCTGCATACAGGTAAACTAATTATGCAGACAACATGCCTGTTATTCAGCCATGTAATTTTGTAAAATTTTTTTCTATTAGGACTGGTTTTCTCCATTATGTTGTGAATTTTTCTATAGGACGTTTCAGTAAACAATATTGCTTAGAATCTGAATACGTACCAAAAGCTGCCACTTTTATGATAATGGCTTGAATGTTAGATGATATCATTTCTTTAAGCAGTAGTTCCTGGTCCCGACGCCAAAGGTAAGCTAAAGGCTGAAGATTAAGCCTTCCGCACCTTGAAAACAAACAAAATTTCAATCAAGTCAGAGGTAGTTTTTACACAGCGTTAAGGTAAACATAAAAGAAAATTGATTTATCTCATTCTCTACCCTTAACTAATGTTTCTTTGACAATTTCAATTACAGTACTTCACTATTTCTAGATTTCAGTACGTATGTTAAGTCCAATATATTTTAAAAAACAAACTTCTTCTGACTATGATTCTTCTGTGTAAGATGCAAGTCACTGATGTAAACAGATGTGCACAAGAACAGAAGTAAACCCATGAGAAAATTAATTGATGCAAATCAATATCTTAGGAAGTACCCAAATACAACTACAGACTAGGCAACAAGTGGATTGAGAGTGGCCCTGCAAAGGCCTGGGGGGTATTGTTGGAGCAAACAATGTGCGCTCACAGTCAACCATATTCCGGGTAGCATGAAGATAACTGTGGAGCAGGTTGGGAGAGATGATTCAGCCCCTCTGCTCCACTTTCTTGAGACACCACATGAAGTACTGTGCTCAGCCCTGGGGCTCTCAGGTTAAGACTTGAAGTTCATAAGAGAGCTGGAGCACTTTCCTTATGAGAACAGGCTGAGGTTTTGGTGGTCTTCAGCCTGGAAAACAGTTGTCTCTGTGGAGACCTTATTGCAGTCTTTCAGTATTTAAAGGGGGCTGAGAGAAAAGATGGGAAGGGACTCTCAGGGATTGTAATGAAAGGATGAACAGTAATAATTTGAAAATGAAAGATGGCAGACTTAAATTAGACAATTTACTAAGAGGGTGGTGAGTGAGGCACTGAAACAGGTTGACCTGAGAGGCTGTCCACGTCCGTTTGTTTGAATTGTTCAAGGCCAGGTTGGATGGGGCTTTGAGCAACATGGTCTAGTGGAAGGTGTCCCTGCTCACAGTAGGATGCTTGGAACTAGATCATCTTTAAGGCCCCTTGAACCCAAAGGAATTTATGCTCCTGTGATCGTGTGAATCTAAGTGATTACTTTCTAAGAACACAGCTAAGGCAAGAGTTACCACCACTCTGTGATAAATGCGGCACATGTCACTAGTACAATATGCTGAATTTGTTACACTCAAACCTGTGATTTGGATCAACACCCAAGGAAAAGAATCATTCAGGAAAACATATACAGCTTGTGATGCAAAGTAACAACTTGTTAATGTAAATTTAATTATTTGTTTTGATACATACCATATTTAAACAGCATTTGACAAACAGAATTGGATTGTTTATCAAATTATAGAATCACTAATTTGCACTATTGATAGGTATTCCTTCTGCAAATTGTCAAGTACGATCAGCTGGCGATAAAATGTGTAATGCCTAGCTACTGATAAACTTAAAACCATTCAATTATGGGACCAGCTCAGAGCTCTCAAAAATTACATTAATTTGTCAATTATTATTGTTTATCTAATATATGGGCTTTATTCCATACGTTAGATAGACCCACTAGCATTAGTACCAAGACTTACCATATCAAGTTAAATAGATGTGTAATGTTGACTTGTAAATACTTAGCACCTATTTAATCTGACTGGCTTGCTTATTAATTTCATATATTTTAATGGAGCACTAAGTTGTAAAATTAGCAGAAATATTTAGCAACTCTGAATGTGAAGTAGTTCATTCAGGTGCCTAACATTAGCTAACAAACTAGCTTAATCCAAGTAACCAGGATGGTTTATGGAAAACAACTGTATTGCAAGGCATAAATCTACAGATTAATGTAAATTTATGATTTTACCACTGAGCGACCTTTGAATCAATGAGGTTTGTTTGAAACATTGTAATGTTCTGTCAGTCTTCTGGCTGTGGTAAAGATCTGAAACCTACAATCAACAAAAGCAATTTTTCTAATATATGTAGTAACATGATCAGGCAGTCATTAAAATGTGTTTAAGGGAGCTATTTGTGACTCCAATTTACCTATGTAAAGTGGAAAGAAAGCATCCATGCTTGTAACTTGCCAATGTGAATCGAGTTGACAGAGTATTAACTTCACCGTTCTTACAGTTCATAAAGGACTCAAGATACTTCTTCCCCTCTACTCTGCCCTTATGAGACCACATCTGGAGCATTGTGTCCAGTTCTGGGCCCCTCAGTTCAAGAACACAGAGCTGCTGGAGAGAGTCCAGCATAGAGCAACGAGGATAATGAAGGAAGTGGAACACCTCCCTTATGAGGAAAGGCTGAGGGAGATGGGTCTCTTCAGCTCAGAGAAGAGGAGATTGAGGGGTGATCTCATTAATGTCTACAAATATGTGAGGGGTGGGTGTCAGGAGAACGGAGCCAGGCTCTTCTCAATGTCATGTAGTGAAAGGACAAGGAGCAATGGGTGTAAACTGGAACATAGGAAGTTCCATATAAATATCGGAAGGAGCTTCTTCACAGTGAGGGTGATGGAGCACAGGAACAGGCTGCCCAGGGTGGTTGTGGAGTCTCCTTCTCTGGAGACATTTAAAACCCACCTGGATGTGTTCCTGTGAGACCTGGTCTAGGTGATCCTGCTGTGGCAGGGGGATTGGACTAGATGATCTTTTGAAGTCCCTTCCAATCCGAAATGTTCTGTGATTCTGTGATATTGTGATACTTGCTTTTTATCATCAAATAACTAACTAGGTCATTAAATTATAGTCAATTTTTAACACAAGGTGGTTTTGTGTTTCATCAGACATATATAGTGAATTTAACTTTTTTTAGTCACAAATTAAATCTCAGTTTGACACACACAATTCCCAATTACCTAATCCTTTTTTCTTGTACATTAAGACTTAAAAGTACCACAAATGATCTACACTTAAAGAGTGTGCACAGCTGAGTAATTATAATAGATTTTCAATTTTAAGGAAGTAAAAGAATATATGCATATAAGGATTCCTTTGCATTTGATTACTGACAGCAGTAGTCACAGGATGTTCCTCTACATTAAAACTCTTGACTACAACAACACAATCACTAGAACTAAGTGACCTTTCTCTTGGAATAAAAGATCTTAACCTATTCAAACACTTTCATATAAAAACCTCCAAATACTTTCAACAGATCTATGAGAAACCTGAAGAGCAATCCAAAAACCCAGTATAGTCTCTAATGGAATTGTACTAAAGAAGAAATAGTTCCAGGAAAAAAGAAAATTGAATTTATTTGGTTTCACAGAACATGAGAAAGGAGCTGTATCTCCTTGAGAAATTAAATTAGAAAGCAAACAAGTAAAGTATTTTCCAGAATGAGTATACTGACAAAGATAGCATTTTCTTACACATTTTCAACTCGAACTCTCTGGTAGTCAGAAAGAATGGCTCCCACAGATACACCCTCCACTTCTTCTTTGTCCTGAAAAAAACAACCATGGAATATTAACAATGGCAGTACATGCTGGCCTCACCAAGGGAGATTCAATAACTCCGCTAACATAATTGACCAAGAATAAATCTTTTACACTGTGCCCAATCAACGGAACTGAATAGGCTGGAACAGAGATCTTGTACAGAAGAGAGCAGCATAGCCATAGAATCATTATGCATCAGAAGGGACCTCAAAAGATCATCTAGTCCAATCCCCCTGCCACAGCCTAGACCAAGTCACACAGGAACACATCCAGGCGGGTTTTAAACATCTCCAGAGAAGGAGACTCCACAACCACCCTGGGCAGCCCCTTCCAGGGCTCTGTCACCCTCACTGTGAAGAGGTTCCTTCTGATATTTATATGGAACCTCCTATGTTCCAATTCACACCTGTTGCCCCTTGTCCTATCACTAGATGACACTGAGCAGAGCCTGGCTCCATCCTTCTGACACCCACCCTTCACATATCTATAGACATTAATGAGGTCACCCCTCAGTCTCCTCTTCTCCAAACTAAAGAGTCCCAGCTCCCTCAGCCTTTCCTCGTAAGGGAGGTGCATGCTCCACTTCCTTCATCATCCTCGTTGCTCTACGCTGGACTCTCTCAAGCAGCTCCGTGTCCTTCTTGAATGGAGGGTACCAGAACCGGACACAATACTTGTTTGGAGGTAGCTTGGATATCCACACAACAACCACACAGAAGCAGAAAGAAGCTACTGTAAACACCCTCGATTCAGCATCACCTGGACCTGTAACCAAGAAAACTCTGCTGTTTGATGCTAGGTAAGTAAACAGGGTTAGAACAAACCTGCAGGGCCTCACATGCTGAGCTGCTCACTTGATAAAATACGTGAGTGACAAACAGTGGCTGCATTTCGAGGCAGTTCAGAAAATGCAATTTTTGAATTGAGCAGAAGCACATAAAGGAAAGGTAAAGTAGATGGGATCTGAGAGGAGATAAAATAACTTTATGACACCAGCTATGAGAAAAAAAATATGCGGTATTAGCACGGTCGGTAAGGGAAAGAATTAGGGAATACTAGGGAGGGACTGAAGAACTTGAAGAAATGAGATGAGAAAGCTAAAACTGGAAACAGGAAGCGATGGCAAAACCTCAGAGATGGACTGTGGATCTAGATTTTAATCATGTGCCTAGGAGTCCAGAGACATTGACAAGACTGAGGAAATTGTGCTACAGAGCAGCGATGCACCGCCTGAGCTGGAATAGAAGAGTTCAGGAGGCTTCTAAAGAAGTTATAGCAACAGAACAGGCTTTGTGAAAGTATAAGATATGGATAAGGGTGTCATTAAGTCTCTTCCAATGTCTTGATCAACTCCTTGCTCCATCACAGATCCCTCGTGTAACATTCTTTGGCAATTTACTTCACCTTCACCTCTTCAATGCAATCCATTTTCCACTCACAACATGGAAGCAACATTTTCCTCTCTTTCTCCCCCTTTATGGATGAAAGCTTATGAGAGCAAGACTCTCTCCCTAATTATATGTGTGTGTACTGCTCCCTAAACAATGGGGTGCTCATCTCAGCAACCAGCAATGAAGTAACTTGCCAAGCCAAAGAAATATCAGGGTAAACAACATTTCCTCAGGGACAGCAGCTATTTAGATGGCAGTCGTATATTTGACTGAGTTGGTGGCCTAATGATGGTGGTTAAAACTAAGCGGCAGCGCATCCTCTGTCAGGCATAACCTGCTGCAAGAGGGGAAAGTCAATGAGATGAGTCATTCCTTGCCTACTACATTATCAAAGGTTATGTTACACACAGTATGAAGGATGGTAGGAATTCCTTCAATCTACAGTCAAATGGAACAACTCTGGTTCCTGCTGCGCGCTCCGAGGTCTCCTCTGTAGGTGTCACTCTAGCTGCTGATGGCCATAGATAATAACGAGTTAGGGTACAGACTAAGCAGGAAATGATACCACCTGCTACCCAACATAAATTACCAACCCCTCTGGGTATAATTACTCCTGTCAACATGTCACATGGCTATTAAAGTCACTCTTACGCAGACATGCAGAGCAGCAGCAGATTCTGCAGGAAGAATGGGGATTGTGTGATTTCTAGGTATTCACTGGGAAAAACCCACATTTGTTCCTGAGATGGAAAAGAAACGGAAAGAATCCTGTATGAAGGACAGCAGAATTAGTCCTGCTGCTAGCAAGAAACTGCACGACTGGTTAGAGAGTAGAAAATCAGTGAGATGAAGGGCACCCTCCAGCCCCCCAAAGCATCTGTTCTCATTTCCAAAGCTGAGGGGCTCCCAAGTGACAGCTACATGAACGTTATTACTTGACACTGTACCATTACACGAAAAGCCAGAAGACTTTTGCTCAGTCTGCAGCTGAAGCGACTTTCACAGCAGTTTTAGACACCTGTTTGTGAAACAAGCCACTGCATCAGAAAGAGCTGAAGCATGAAAGTTCAGTGTTATTGCTGAAACAGCTCAGGTGTCTCTGAACCAGCCCATGTCGTCTCTAGCCTCGTGCTACACTTCTTGAGCAAGACTGCACGCTATGCTGTCAGAGGTTCAGTCACTGCCCTTCTATCGTGAGCGCTTTAAAACAGAGTCTGACCCCTAAGACACTCCAAAAGGCTCAAAGAGTGAAGGAACTGAGCAAGCCTTTTCACATGCTTCTGCTTAACTGCTCAGCAAACTGACCGCTTGGTTACAGTGCCGCTCCAGGAGGTCCAGCTGAGAAATGGAGACTCCTAAGGGTCCGTGTAAGGCTGACAACCCTTTCTCTGGTGAGAAGGGCCTCATTTCTTCAGCTGCTCTTGGGCAGCAGTGCCCATGTCAGAGCCACTAGGATGTTTACCCAAGAAGCCTGCATCAGCAACTGGGCCAGCCTGTGATTTTACGCAGCCTCCTGTAGAAACAGTCGAGATACTTGGCCAGATTTAAGTTTTAATTCGCTTTAATTCTGTGCAGAGCAATATACAAGGTCTGGAAACCATAGCCAAACAGGGAAAAGGCTATTTACTGAATGATACGAACAGTACAATATGCCAGCACCTGCCAAGGGTATTTGTTGGTGATTGCTTATGATTATAAAGGTAAATTATTTGCTTGTGCAAAATAATAATTAGAAAAAGTAAAGGTCATTCATCCCGCTCTAAACCTGGCTGCAAGAAAGCATCAGCATACAGAGTCAGCAGGCATATTCATTGCTTTATAAACAGCAGGCCAGGATAACATTATATAGTTTGCAATCTGTATTTGTTCTATGTGAACCATAGCTTTGCATAATTTTATCACATTCCTGCCAGGCAAAAGCAAACACTAAAAGAAATATTAGAAGCCAGCCAGTTAAATATCCCAGAAGAAGAAAAAGCCCTGCAACTATCTCCATTGTAATGACCGATGAGCATTATTTTATCGGTGTGATTTGGTAGCTTGTGAGGCTCGTCGGGCTTTTTTTCAGTATCACTATTAAAACTAACGTCTGGCACACGATTAGTTTATTTTGATTGGGCTAATGCCGCTCCATCATACTAAAGCACCGATACAACGGCTTGGACTTTTTATATGTGACATGATTGATTGGGTGCAGATAAGAAAGAAAATATTACTTCAAGAGACCTGACCTTCAGTGAATCATCTGAGATGAAGAGAATTTAAATGCTGCCTTACTTGTAGTCAGCACCAGAAAATGTTAGGGAGAAAAAAATAGCCAAAAGAAATCACACCCAAACCACACTTGCTGAAAATTTCTATGATTCAGAACATTTTCCAGTGAGACGCTTCCTCTCTGTTTCCCCTGCTGGAAACATTCCTCATCCTTAAACATTGCTGCAAGAGCAAACATGTGCTACAAAAGCCATGCAACACCTCAGCTGCAGAGAACAGTCTCTGATACCTTCACATCCCTCCTACAACCCATGACACCTCTTTCCTGGAATGTTAGGACTTGCAGCTGTTGGAAGGGATCTCTCATCTGTCTTCCAGCCTACCAGAGATCACTCTGGGCAGACTAAATGCTGCCCTGGCCTTTGGTACCTGTCCCAGGTCACTGCTGGCTCCACTCTGGTCTCCCCACAACCTCTGATGCAGCAATGACACAGTGGTGGAGCAGAAGTGACCTCAGGCCTTACTCCATGCCACAAGCAGTGTGCAAGAAACTGCTGTGACTTGGGACTATGTCTTTGAATCTGGGACAACAAAAAGTTGGCTAAACCCAACATTTGTCCTCCAGGTCCCAGTACCACACACTCTGGGGAGTCACACCTTGCATGCTGTGACTCCCCGGAGAAGTCCTTCCTCATGCACCTTGAGACACACACACAGAGCTGGCTGGCCCGTCCACGCCCTGATGAGTCTGCACTACAACCTTATTGAGCCAGACCCATTATTTCCTGGCTCTCTACCTCTGCTCCCTGTCTGTGGAACAAATGAGGCACCATTTGGTGGCGAAATGCCTCCCAGGCCCTGTGGCATCAGGAAGGTACATAGTCAAAGGAAACACAGAATCACTCAGGTTGGAAGAGACCCCTGGGAACATCAAGTCCAACCATCTACCCTACCTTACAAGTTCACCCCTAAACCAGATCCCTCAACAACTCATCCAAACCATCTTTAAACACATCCAAGGATGGAGACTCCACCATCTCCCTGGGAAGTGTGTGCCAGTTTCATTCCCCAAAGTTTCATCTCCCCAGTTTCAAAGGAGAGCGTGAAAGAATCAGAGAGATGCGATCATGGTTTACTTAGCCGCACAGGTTTCTTTTGCCACTAGCTGTCTCCCACATACTGAGAAATCCCAAACTCCCACTCAAGCCTCTATAATATCCATGAGAGAGAAACTGGGCAGAGAGATGGGAGCAGGGAGCTTAGCCATACTTCCTCACACCCACGCCTTTGCTCTAAATATACAGGAATTTAAGCCTGTCCCCAGTAAAAAAATACCATCCTAGGAAACGGCTACTCATGGCAGGGATTGAGTCAGGGGAGAGTTATTTTCCTTTTAAAAGAAAAAGCAAAGAAAGACACAAACAACTGTACAGAACTAACCATTGGGCAAAAGTAGTTCGCTCCTCTAAAGAATTTTTCTGTGAACTGTTTATCTTAAGGCATGTCAGAGCAGGCATCAAAGGCAGCCGTGGCACCGGCGGGGCGCACACTGTGCGCACTGTCATTTACCGTGATTGAAAGGACAGGATGTTTTCAAACAACTCTACTTGTGTGAAGTGTCATCAGATCTGACTGCTTAATCCTGATTTTTTTTTTTAAAAAAAAAAAAAGAAGGGAAAGGGCTGTTCCATTCCGAGGTGAGACTGCACTGGTGACATTGTCCAAGAGCAATTTGATAGAGACAGTGGATAATCACCGCAGCCACGAGTGACTAGATCAGTGACAGGGTGCATCTCGGAGTCATCACCATATTGAACGTACAGTTTGTGATGCAGCCAGCAGGCAAAGAGGAAAACCAAGGAGAGGAGGTTTAGAAGAGGCATCTAGCAACAAGATTTGCCAGGAGAAATCATAGCTTTGCAGATCGCCTTGTCTTTCCCACAGGATGCTACAGAAACTTAACACTCAGCCTTGTCGGAGGAGCCTGAATCAAAAAGGAGAAGGAGTTCCACAAGGTGGCTTTAGAAAGTGCCTTTGTCCTCCAGGAGAATCCTAATAAAATGCAGTAAAAAAAAGGCAAAACCAAAAGGAAAAAAACATGAAGTCAGGAAGTCTAAAGGGATACAGAAAAAAAGGTTAGAACGTGTGCAGCAAGGAGAATCCTGGGCTGGCAGGGGGCTGAGCTAAAATATTAGACGACCCATTTTCCTGTTTATGATTTAAATTTATGGCTCTTACTACTTTTACTAATTAGGACCAAAGTAGTGATCACGGCACAAAGTCACTTAAAAGTAACATCAGACTCTCAGCAACACCACAAAACAGCGCTCTGCCTGTGTGTGATAAGAAGGCATTTAAATTTGCTCATTTACAAAAGTTCATCTGTTTGGGACCTACCCAGGAAGCGCACAGCATCTTGATAATTCATCACGTTAAGGAGAGTGTGACTCCAGCAGACTTTGTTCTATTCCGCTGCGTGTTATCTCCCTGCACAGTCCCAGGGCTATGCTATAAAAGATTGCAAGGTGACAGAATATGTTCATAGAGCCTCTAAGTGCTGCTTTGCAGGATGCATTGTAGTCTGTAACCCTGAGGCACTAAAGTGTTTAATGATGCTGCTGTATGGCATTAGTTGGAGTTCTCTAAGTGGATCACACAGGCGGCATTTTAAACTATACATTGAGACATTAATATCGAGAAAACATTAAGAGATGGAGGTATTGCAGGTATCCATACAGGCGGGCGCAGTTTCAGAGTTTGCCAGGATTCCTTGTGCCTGCAATCAAGCTTGTGATCCCAGAACATTAGGGATTGGAAGGGGCCTCGAAAGATCATCTAGTCCAATCCCCTCCCCACCACAACTGGATCACTTGGATCCAGTCACAACCCGCTTCCACCCCATCCAGACTGGTGAGACTGGAGAAGTGTTGTGTCCACTGGTGTTTGGACTCTGTTCTTAGCTGTAGCCACATGCAAATGGACGATAGAAAGCTTAGCTCATGTTTTTTAATCATTTGCTTTCCAGGACTTCAAATAAATGAGACAGCGCACGTCAGAACTATCCAGTTTACCAGCGTTTTTATTAAGTACCTATTAACTTCTATCAATGTCATGTTCTCTAACGGTCACAGCAATTTCCTTCCTTCCAGCTATCTTTGGCCATAAGCTTCTCTGCATGCAAGTGTGTGTGTTGGAGAGGAAGCCAGAGCCAGAGGAAGAGATGGAGGGGGTGGGGGGTTGGAACAGAGAGGAGGAAGGTGGCTGGAAAGTCGGGGGTCACTAAATGAAAAGTGGAAATGGAGCTGCAGAATTACAGGCACAGCTCACAGTGACACCTAGAGTCAATCCTGCCTAATACTTGCCCATGGTGAGTCCTCTCTCTCTCTCCCTCCCCTGTTCTGTAAATACTCTGTTTATAGCTACAACCGAAGGTTCCGTGCCCCAGCTCTACCTCTGGCTTAATTTAAAACAAAACAAAGCACACAAACCCCAACACCTCCTCACTTCAGCAAAAATGTCCCAGATGTTTGCAGTAAGGCCAGAAACATCTGGTGAAACTGCCAGCACAAACCACCTTTAAAAAACAAAATGGAACATTTTGAAGATACGGAGAAGGAATGTGGGGATCCAGCATAGGGATAACCCAGATAACATTTACAGGCACTTCTTTCTTCATTAAATATCCCCTTAATGTAGCCATATGAGAAGTTTCTTAAAAGTGCCATCTGCAATGTGCTCAACAGGAGTCCCTGAGAGTCTGGTTGCTCCAGTCTGAGGGCCAGCATGTGCTCCACATGAGCTCAGGCACCCACAGCCCTAAGCTGTGCCTCTCAGAGCCCAGAGGACATCCCATGTCCTCACCTCAACCCTTCTTACTGCTGCCAGTGACTCCTATCAGGTTATTTGGATAATCCTGATGCCGCGGTTTGAAGTTCTTCTACATCTTTGAAGCTCAGCTTGCAATCTAACCCTTCCTTACGCATTTGTGTGTAGATGTACAGGATGCCAAGCCCTTGCGAGGCAGCAAGAAGCCTAGAAATGAAGCTGTTGGGAACATTCTTGATGGCAAGTGAGTAAAACAAGTGGAATTGTTAGTACTCAAGTTATTACTCAGAAAAAGAATAGAATCAAATATAAACGTGAGTGACAGCAAGTAATTTGATCAGCTCTTCTGACCACCGAGACATCACTCAGGCCTTAGTGTCTAAGGCAGGCGGCGTCTTTTGTCCTTTTGACTTTGACTGTCTGATTAAGTGAAAGGAATTCATCTAATTAAGATATCCAGAGGATCATATTCAGCTTTTTGTGATTTATTGCAGAATTTTAAAAGTTAACTTTGTTTTACTGTGACTTTTCTGTATTAAAATTCAGGACCATCTGCACAGACTTTATCCGTGCATATTTCAAACTCTGGAAGAGCTCAAGTTTGAATTAGTGCTGATGTGTGGACATTGCTCATCATTAACACACTGTACGTGTGCCCAGAAGAAAGGTCAAGGGATCCTGAAATATAAAAAACTGTCCCAGTTGACACTGGCTACAGAATCAGACAGGTTTAAACACACGTTTGTGAAACGGGTGCCTAGCAGGAAAAATGGGGGCACACAAGGGAGTACAACTTCATATAATGCACTTCCCCTGCTGTGGTTGCTTAGATTTTGGAGAGCGTAGCAAACAGTAGAGTCAGAACTTGAGCGAGGATCAAGTATTGGGTACAGACTTAAAAATACAGAAAAACCCATCCAGCACCTGTTCCTGTGTACCAGCTCAGGACTTTTCATGAGCTGTCTGAATGAGGAGGAGAAGAGACTATAAATCCGAGTAGAAAATAATAATTTTTCAAATCAAAGTTTTTCCCATGAATGAATGAATGATATTTAAAAAAGCCCAATCTTCTGTTTGAATGAACAGCTTGAATGCTAAGCCTATTCTGCTGAGAACCTCTTACAATGTGCCTTGCCTCAGTCCTGTAATCTGTAAGTTGGGCTGCCCAGGGTGGTGGTTGAGTCCCCATCCCTGGATGTGTTTAAAAGTCACTTAGATGTAGTGTTGGGGGATCTGGTTTAGGGGTGAACTTGTAGAGTAGGGTTGATGGTTGGACTCTGTGATCCCAGGGGTCTTCTCTGACCTGAATTATTCTATGATTCTTATTCTGTGCTGTTCCCCTTCACTCAAGCAAATGGTTAAGGCTTTACTAGTTAGTTGCTGTTAAGAAGAGAGTCTCTGTTAGCAGACACCAAGCAGCACAAACTCATTTTTTCAAATGAAATCGATGCAAGGTCTAGCTCACTCGATATCACAAGATACAAGAATAGGTCACATCCTGCTCAACAGTTCAAGAACTCCTAAGAGCTATGTACCTCTGCTTTCTCTAGGCCATAGATACAACTGCCCTCCATGTCTCTGTGGGCATAGTCTCCTCTCCCGCTTTTCTACATCTCAGGCACCAGCACTGCAGCTGCAGACAGCACATGCCTTGGCTCCTGCATTTGCAGCCCACTTCAGAGAACACAGCCAAAGCAGCAGAGGCTGGCACAGTTTATTCAGTCTGTCTTGGGCGGCCAGTTCCTGTGGTACATGCTCTAAAAACTATCTTGCTGCTTTTAGTACAAGCAATGATTAACGCACCTATATATTTATATTTTCTACCATACCCATAATTTTCTGATTGTCTAGATTAGTGTCCTATTTTATTTTTTTTCAAAAAGAGAAGAAAGAGAAAGGGTGGTCGAGAAGTGGAATGTGCTACCCAGGGAGGTGGTTGAGTCGCCATCCCTGGGTGTGTTTAAAGATCTTTTGGATGAGGTGTTGAGGGGTGAACTTGTAAGGTAGGGTGGGTGGTTGGACTTGATGATCCCAGGGGTCTTTTCCAACCAGAGTGATTCTGTGATTAGAGATTTTGGGTCCTCATACATATCCAATTTCTATAGCTGTTATAAACAGCAATACGCCGTCTCCCTTTCTATGAGCTGCACATGATGTGTGTTGACACAAATACTGCGTGAACTGAAATGGAGAGAGGCCAACACTATCCTTCAAAAAGAGACATTTGGTGAACCAGTAGTATGCAGCCAACCACTGCAAAGTTTCACAGCTTTCATTTCTCCTGCCAGTTCACTGTTCACAAATCACATGCTGTATCTGTGACACCACAGCCTTGACTACAAAGCCACCACTGGCAAAAAACCTCCTGCTGTCTTCCCTCCTAGGAGGCAGAGCCAGTAAAGGCAGGAGGCAGGTGGGGCAGAGCTCAGGGCTCCTTCAAACCTCAGTATGAAAGGGTTATCACAGAGTCACAGAACATTAGGGATTGGAAGGGACCTCAAAAGATCATCCAGTCCAATCCCCCCACCACAGCAAGATTACCTAGACCAAGTCACACAGGAACATGTCCAGGCAGGTTTTAAACATCCCCAGAGAAGGAGAGTATCAAGCATTGGAACAGGCTGTCCAGTGAGGGGACTGAATCTCCACCCATGGACACATATAAAAGTCATGTAGATTTGGAGTTTAGGGACAGGGCTTAGTGGTGACCTTGGGACAGTTGGGTTAACGGTTAGACTCAATGACCTTAAAGGTCATTTCCAACATAAACAAATCTGTGATTATATGGTAAGTTGATGGTTGGACTCAATGTTGAAAGGTCTTTTTCCAGCCATAACAATTCTGTGATTCCATGACTCAATTACTGCCTCCTGCTCACTTTAGACCAGGCTGTTGCCATCCACTGCTGCAGGGAGTAATAATGGAAAAAGAAGAGAGCAAGGAGAAAGAGTTCGGAGTACCTCTGCTCAGCTACATCAACTGCACTATGCCCAGGAATCCATGAACAGACCAAAAGATGGGTCTGTTTTAAAAGACGTGACTTAAAGCAAAGAACTAATCCAATTAGGTAGCAATACAACAGCAAGCCAGCTTAATTTCACATTCAGGCTCTTACCAGTTCTGCTTTTGATCTTATTCCAAAAAATGAAATCTCTGAGCATTTCCCTCAGCAATCTCAACTTACCCCAAAAAAAATCAAAGGAAGTATCCAGGGCCCACTGCCTGTGAAGGTGTGTCTAGCACAGAACAAACTAGTTCTTCTGGACTGGACACAGAAAAAAGGTCCACACAGATCCTGCCACCAGAGTTTGAAATATTTGTACATTTCCTGTCTCACATTCCTTGACAAAGTCCTGCCGAACAGTCCAAGACCATTCGCAGGGGTGAATGAGGACCTGAGTACTTAGGATGATATTATTGACCTCGTTAATATTATAAATATGTGAAGGGTGGGTGTCAGGAGGATGGAGACAGGCTCTGCTCAGTGGCATCTAGTGATAGGACAAGGGGCAATGGGTGTGAGCTGGAACAGAGGAGGTTCCGCATCAACCTGAGAAGGAACTTCTTCATGGTGAGGTGACAGAGCAGTAGAAGGGGCTGCCCAGGGTGGGTTGTGGAGTCTTCTTCTCTGGGGATGTTTAGAATCTGGACATGTTCCTGTGCGACTTGATCTAGGTGATCCTGCTGTGGCAGGGGAATTGGACTGGATGATCTTTCGAGGCCCTTTCTAATCCCTAATGTTCTGTGATTCTGTGATGTTTCAACAACATTAATTTGGTCTCTGCTTTGGAACAGATTCATAGAATCATAGGATGTCCCGGGTCAGAAGGGACCTCCGAAGATCATCCAATCCAACCTCCCTTCAGTGAGTAGGGACAGCCTCAACTTGATCAGGTTGCCCAGAGCCTTGTCCAGCCTCCCCTTGAATATCTCCAGGGATGGGGGCCTCAGCTACTTCCCTGGGCAGTCTGTTCCAGTGTTCAGCCCCACTCCTGCTAAAGAACTTCCTAACAACCCATTTCAATCAACCCATCTCTAATTTGAAGGCATTACCCCTCGTCCTATCACTCCAGGCATTTGTAAACAGCCCCTCTCCAGCCTTCTTGTAGTCTCCTTCAGGTACTGGCAGGTTGCTGTCAGGACCCTCGGAGCCTTCTCTTCTCCAGGCTGAACAACTGCAGCTCCCTCACACCTTTTATCTGTCAGTGAGTACAATGGGATTGCTATCCTGGACATCTCCTGCTGCTGCTTGAGCCCCGGGGGGCTCCTGGCACTGCTCCTGGGGACAAGATTTAATGCAAATGTTCTTTAGGATAAGCTGGTCAGATGTTTATAGTCTGACTGCTTGTCCTTGAAAGAAGTATTTTTAAGTGCTAGTGGAAAACAGAATTTGTAGCATTAAGGGAATAATAGAAAAGAGAGCTGTCTAATCTTTCACAGGAAACAGGCTATTTTTCACATTATAATAGAATCTAGAAACCTTGACGAGGAGGTACAGTAACTTGATGTAACAGAGAGCGACAGGTAGAGGTCAGGTAGGCTGTCAAACTCAAGTAAACTTCCCTAACACTTGTCATCACAGGTGTGAGGAAATGGATGTGTTCATTTATAGCACATTAACAGCTGGAGCCACTGTTGTAGAAAAAAAAACCCCACCACAGGCAGTGTATGAATGTGGGTGATAGTATGTGACAACTTAGGAAAGATTTGTCAGCTTAAGTCATTGTCCTATTCAGAGCATGAAACTTACCGAGGAGAAACTGAGCTTTCCTGTGCTGCTGATTCTCGTTCTGTTTTCTACTGTAAGGAAGAGCCAAACTGTTCGAGCAACAGCAAAGAAAGAAAGAAACTAGAAACATACATGGTACCTACAAAATCATGGAATTATTGAGGCTGGAAAAGCCCTCTGAGCTCATCCAGCCCAGACTAGGACCTAACATCACCACATCATCCAGACTAGGGCACTAAGTGCCACAGCCAGTCTGGCCTTAAAACACCTCCAGGGATGGGGACTCCACCACTGCCCTGGGCAGTCCAGTCCATGGTCTAATCACTGTTTCTGTGAGGAAGGGATTCCTAACATCCAACGTAATTGTCCCCTGCTGCAACTTCAAGTCCTGCCCTCTTGGAGAAAAGCCCGACCCCCACCTAACTACAACTTCCCTTCAGGTAGTTATAAGATCCCCACTGAGTGTCATCTTCTCCAACCTAAACACCCCCAACCCTCTCAGCCTCTCCTCATCAGACTTTCCCTCCAGTCCCTTCCCCAGCCTCATTGCTCCTCTGGACCCACTCCAGCCCCTCAATCTCATTCTTGCAGTGAGGGGCCCAGCACTGCCCCCAGTACTCGAGGGGAATCCTCTCCAGTGCCCAGTACAGGCAGAGAATTATGTCCCTGGTTCTGCTGGCCACACTGTTACTGATCCAAGCCAGGATGCCACTGGCCTTTTGTGCCGCCTGTGCACCCTGCTGGCTCCTGTTCGGTTGGTTGTCAACCACTACTTAAACAATATGAAAAGTGTAAGTCTGGAATTTCAGTGCCACCATTCACTTACGATGTGTTTGTTGGTGATCTGCAGGGTTCCAGAGTGCTCCTCTCGTCTTTCTACTTATATTCTTAAGCTGTGGGTTTTACAGCTTATATTTTAGGATGAGCTTCGCCTCGTACATGGCTTTTTGCTATTCTTAGAAGAGCTCCCGATAAAATACCTGTTACATGACAAAGTTATAGATGACGTGGACTTTCTGCACCAGTGGAATTGAAAGCCATTTAGGGCTGGAATAGATGCTTATTTCACTTCAACAGCAGACATAGTGGGGCCTTTAGTTTGGGTTGCAGAACCATTGCCAGGGTAGCTGAACCTTATCTGTGAGAGATGATAAAACAGTGGAAGGACAGAAAACAGCAGGATGGGGGTGGGGAGGTGAGCAGTAACAACTGCCCTTGGCTAAGTGTAGCACAGTGTCTGAACTGAACACATTCCTGAGCACTGCTTAAAACTTTTTATCCCAGTATGTCTGGACCCTCAGAGCCCTTTATGAGATATTGGTGGTCATTCATTTGGAAACATCTGCAGATACTGACTCAGAAGTGTTGGCATTTAATGTATCTGAACATATGGGGTGGTTGTGCAATGGGACCGAGGACGATGATTTTCTTCTTCTGTAGGATATTTTGCGATGTGATAATGAGCTGCTCTTTCCCATAACTGGCCAGAGTGCCATGTAGGTGTGAGGATTTAACACACCAGCGAATTTCAGAGAACTGGTTTCAGTATTCCAGGAGATTAAGCGATAGAACAAAGCCTTTTGCTCAGTGTACATTCCCTGCTCCCACACCGTACCCCTCTAATGCAATTTACCAGTGAATTAAGCATAAGATGTGATTTATCCCACCAACCTAATATTTCATGTTAGTCAGTGGGGTGACTGCTTTTATGGCTTAGCTTTATAATGCCATTAGAGTCGAGCACACTTCTGCCTTAGCAGTGTGCTTAAGGGGATCTGTCTTTGATATGTGTGCGTAGCTCTTATTAATTTCAAGGACCTCATTTTTTCCTTGGTGCAAGTTCCCTGGTGTTGACAGAGCTAAAGCAGGGTTCTTTGGCTCTGGTGACTAAGATCTTGCTGTCAGCTTTTACAGAAACAAAATGTTCCAAAGGGGGACATAAATTTGCACGACTTCTGCTCCCAGCATCTATCACCAGAGAACAAAGGGCAGATTAGCCCCGTTCTGTTTCAGGACGGCACATTTTAGAGCACAAGGTTTGCCTTTTTCTATTAGCGTGTGAATGTATAATTCGATATATTGCATTATATTGCGTGCTACAGCCAAGGCTTGAACTCGCTTTTGATCTCCATGTAACATGGATTTCATGCAGGGGAAAGACAATTAAATTAACACAAAAGAGAGAGAACATTCAATACCCATGACCGACCCTCATTGTGGTTGCAGGCAAATGGGCTTTCTTGGTTTTTTCTTCTTTTTAAATGAGATTTATAGAATCAGGAATTGCCTGCACTGTAGCTGATCTTTTCCTGCAAATAACCTCATGTTGTTTTTAAGGCAAAAGTGTAGAACTGGCTGTTTTTATTTTCCTGCTTACAAATCAGCCCAGATTTATCTTCACAATCATTACAGGCTGCACCTAGACAGTCTGCAGCTCTTTGTGATCTCTCACACCCAAAGACATTTCACATCATTAGGCAGAGGTAATACATTTTGTAGGCTGCTGTAATGTTTTTGTGGCAGCGAACATGGCTTTGGCATGCTGCTGACATTCGAGAAGGATGGGAAGTTTCCACACTGTCCATGCTCCAGACAATTTTTTACTCATTACTGCACCCCTATCTCCTTTTATGTGTGTTATGATTTACTTTGAAAAAGCTCTCTATAGCGCATTAGAATTGGATGAAAAATAACATTGTGCTAGTCAGACACAGAGCAGAACCTATCTGCAAGCATTCTGGAATAACAATTTCAGGGTAACATTTTTCTGCTGCATCTTAAAGGACCAAAGCACTTGCTTAAAGAGTCTAATATGATTCATTGGAAGAGATGGTCACTTAATGCTCATGAAATGAGTGCATCCTCAAGTCAGTTTGCAGAGAACACCAAGTTGGGAAGGAGTATTGATGTGCTGGAGGGTAGTAAGGCTGTACAAAGGGACCCTGACAGGCTGTATTGATGGGCTAAGGATAACTGGATTTCAACAGAGCCAAGTGTCAGGTTCTGCATTTTGGACACAACAATCGCCTACAACGCTACAGGCTGGGGGCAGGGTGGCTGGAGAGCAGTCTGGCAGAGAGGAACCTGGGGGGGTCTAACTGAAAGCTGAATATGAGCCAGCAGGGTGCCCAGGTGGCCAAGAAGGCCTATGGCATCCTGGCTGGATCAGGAACTGTGTCCAGCGGGAGCAGGGACGTGATTGTCCCCCTGTACTGAGCACTGATGAGGCTGCACCTTGAGTACTCTGTCCACTTTTGGACACCTCAGTACAAGGGAGACATCAAGGTGCTGAAGTGATTGCAGAGGAGGAAAATGAATCCAGTGAATCATAGACTCATTAGAGATTGGAAGGGACCTCAAAAGATCATCTAGTCCAATCCCCATGCCACAGCAGGATCACCTAGACGAAGTCGCACAGGAACATATCCAGGCAGGTTTTAAACGTCTCCAGGGCCTGGAGAATAAATCCTATGAGGAGAGATTGTGTCTGTGGGTTTACAATACAAAACCAGAGTATCCTTCCCTCCAGTATTGACTTTGTCACAGTCCATTCATTAGGCAAATTTCTCCAGCCTTATTTTCCCCTGCTTGCATTTCTGTACAGCTAAACACCTTAATTTAGTGAATACTATGGATTTGGGAGGGAGGAAGGGGATTGCACTGAAGAAAATGAAACCCTTCATGCTCACACAGGGATACACAACAAAAGGCAGGCTGCCAGATTTTTTGTTCCTTCAGAGAAACACATTTTGTACATAATCACAAAACACAGGACTTTAGAAGAAGAGGCATTAGAAGCACAGATATGTGAGACTGAAAACCCATAGCAGGAATTCTTTGTGCCCTACAAATATTTCCCGTTAGCTGCCCAAGGAGGTTTTTCCATCCTGACTTACTCGCTTAATAGACCCACCTCATTTTCTTATCCACTCAACCGAAGTGAGGAAGAAAAATACTTTAAAGGCCAGTAAAATTTGAAAACAGACTTCATTAGATTCATTGCTGTTTTAAAAGGAAAGAATTTAAAGGACATCTGGAGTGTTGTGTCCAGTTCTGGGCCTCTCAGTTCCAGAAGGACACAGAACTGCTTGAAGGAGTCCAGTGCAGAGCCACAGAGATGATGGAGTGGAACATTTCCTTGATGAGGAAAGGCTGAGGGAGCTGGGTCTCTTGAGCCTGGAAAAAAGGGAGACTCAGAGGTGACCCCATAAATGTTGATATATATGTGAAGGGTGGGTGTCAGGAGGATGCAGCCAGGCTCTGCTCAGTGGTACCCAATGATAGGACAAGATGCATTGAGTGTGAGCTGGAACACAGGTGGTTCCACATCAATCTGAAAAGGAACTTCTTCCCAGTGAGGGTGACAGAGCACTGGAATGGGCTGTCCAGGGGGGTTGTGGAGTCTCCTTCACTGGAGATGTTTAAAACCCGCCTAGACATATTCCTGTGTGACTTGATCTAGGTGATCCTGCTGTGGCAGGGGGATTAGACTAGATGATCTTTGGAGGTCCCTTCCAATCCCTAATGTTCTGTAATTCTGTGACCACCTTTCTACTCAGCTAGATTTAGCAGAGACATTCCTGAAACAGGAGGTTTCTTACACTCTCTTAATGTTACAAGTCGGTGCTGCTACCATCAGACACACAGCTCATTAGTGTCTCTGCTTGTGTTCTCTGTCATTTTCTTTTTGGCAGACACTGTAGTTATGAAATTTTTAAGTTTGCTGAAGGCTTTAAAGATCTGGAATTGGTGTAATTTTTACTGTTGTTCAGTATTAGCTTTCACTCCTGTCTGAGGATAAAACCTCTTGTGGCACACACCAGACTTCTGTAACTATAAGTAGAGTATCTTACTTTTGAGAGTGATAACCACAAGCAGTCCTCAGTAGTGCATGGCACTTCAGATCCAATGCAATGACTGTAAGATACATTTATCAGCTCAATCTGGAGTTCCCAGTACAGATTTTTTTGTGTTTAGTCCTAAAAATAAATCACAGAATCATTAGGGATTGGAAGAAACCTCAAAAGATCATCTAGTCCAATCCCCATAAGCCACTAGTGTGAATGAGGACAGCAGAGCTGGGGTCTCCATTTCTGGCTTAAATATACAGTTGGACAAATAACAAGAATACTGATAAGAGCATTAAGAGTCATAATGAGGGAAGAGCTTTGCATAGAGCTAAATGCAGGTACCTTGGACGGACAAATCTGTAGTTGTTCAAAACATTTAAAACCTGCCTGCCTATGTTCCTGTGCGACTTGATCTAGGTGATCCTGCTGTGGTGGTGGGGATTGGACTGGATAATCTTTTCAGGGCCCTTCCAGTCCCCAGTGTTCTGTGATGCTGTGAAAACTGGCTGTGCTACTTGCTTTGCCCAGCTTTATTTATATCAGTTAAAACTGGGGTGAGGGTTTGAAAGGGAGCAGCAAAACAACTTTCATTGTTGCACTGAAACTTTATTATGGCTGCATTCTGCTCTGGACAAACTATTGAACGTGAACTGTGACTACAGAGCACTAGAATGAGCTGCCCCAAGGGGGTTGTGGAGTTTCCTTCTCTGGAGACGTTTAAAACCCGCCTGGACACGTTCCTGTGCAATGTGGTCTAGGTGATCCTGCTGTGGCAGGGGGATTGGACTAGATGATCTTTCGAGGTCCCTTCCAATCCCTTATGTTCTGTGATTTCAAAACATCAGTATGAATGAAAAGAAAAAGCAAAGCCATTCTGCTCTGAAAAATATCATGTTATAGTCCTGTTTTTCAGAGAGGACTTTTATTCCTTCCTATCCTCCAAAAAGCTCTTTCTAATTGAAATAGCAATTTCTAATAAAAAAATCAGCATTGACAAAGCTAAATCAAACTTCTGCCCAGCTCTGTTCAAAATCTGTCGCTGGAACAAATCACATGAGACCAAGGTTTCAACTTCCTTGTCCCTCAAGATACAATTATTTCCTAGTATTCTTTTCCCCTTCTGGAAAGCTCCTCTGCTAAGACAAAAATGATCCAAAGCTGGAGGAAGTCAATGAGAACTCTTCTTTGTATTGACTCTGGGTTTGAGGAAAGCTCTGGATCAATAGGATGCTATTATTAATCTAATAGCCTATATATAGAATTTGAGTGTTCCGTCATATGAGGTTTTAAAATCGTCGTATGGAATACAGTAGGAGCTTATTCCATTACGTTTTCATTACTAAAAGGGAATAGTTACTGTTTTTATCTCTTACTCACCCCCTTGAGGTGATACAGTTAAGGCAGACACACAGCCCCTCTCTCTCCAGTGCCATTGGATGCTCTCATCATGTGGCCTTGTTCACATTCTCCTGATAAATATGGAACTGAAGGAAAAACAAAATTACTAGGGACTGCAGGGCCCTAACCTGAGGATATGGTATGGCCTACAAAAACCTTTAGTGAAAGCAACATGATGTGAAAGAGCGAGCGTTGCTGAATGCTGCCGTTGCCATGTCTAGCTCACGTGGTTACAAGTCAGGGCAGAGGAAAACCACACCAAATCCTAACCCTCTGCCGAGCACTGTTTACACTTGTAAGCTGAGTGCTTATCATTAAGAGACCATAAACATGAAACTCAATGGTGCTTTTTTTTGACTGAGACTGTTTCAGGGCAGGAGAGCACTTTCAATGAGACAGATCTGGCTGCAGGCCAGCTGGAGACACAATCCTTGGGGGAGTTTCGTTACCATGGCTGAGTATGCTAAGAGTACATAGTGCATATTATATGTCATCAGGGAAGAAACTTCTCCCTTGGGTTCTTAATAGAATTTCCTGCCTTAACAGCTTCATTGCTGATTTTTGTTTGTTTTCTTGCTTCGAGTGTTGGCACATCACAAACTGGAGGTATTTGCCAGTTGCTACCTGCATCACTGTCTCCAAAAGACATCATTTGATAGGACTTCAGGGAAGTGACTGATTAGGTTTATGGTCTAATTCTCTGCCAGACAATGCTGTGTTGACTAAAGAGGTCCAACCATAGGTGCTCCACCAGCAAGATATAGCTGAAAATGCTTTTAGGAGCATGAAAGAGGAAGAGCCATCTTCCAGTCTGGATGTCCTGTGTGATGAGCACAACTGTGGGCACAATTACAGTAATGATGTGGGCTAATGAAATGTGCCTGTTCTAAAAATCTGGGCACAAGTAACTCCCAAAGACCACAGGGAGACTCTGCTCAAGAAAAAAGAGATGCAGCATCATCCGTGGGCTGGGCTGGAGGATGTGCTCACCTCCTGCTCAATTACTCAGTTTTCCATCTCCATATTGTCTGTCTTGGAGGAAAGTAAGGTGAAACCTGTCCTGAGCACTTTGTCTTGGATTTGCAGACATAGCCTAAATCTCTGAACTGTTTTTGAAAGCCAAAATAAAGGTGAGGCCAGCCTCTTTGGATATCTATGGATCTGCACAGGGAGCACACTATAAATAGTATCGTCACACGTTATTAACTGCCTTCACTGAGAAACCCAAGTGAGATCATCTTTATTCACAGGAACAAGTACTAGGCATATTTCAAGAGTATTTCTCTACGTTACTCTGGCCATTATTACTTAACATTTAAAAGGGACACTAGGTGTGAGCTGGAACAGAGGAGATTACACATCATTATGACAAGGAACTTCCCAGTGAGGGTGACAGAGCACTGGAAGAGGCAGCCCAGGGGGGTTGTGAAGTCTCATTCTCTGGATATGTTTAAAACCTGCCTGGCCATGTGCCTGTGCGACTTGATCTAGGGGATCCTGCTGTGTCAGGGGGAATTGGACTAGATGGTCTTTCGAGGTAGTTTCAATTCCTAATGTTCTGTGATTCTGTGAGACATTTAAAGCCTGCCTGGCCATGTTCCTGTGCGACTTGATCTAGGGGATCCTGCTGTGTCAGGGGGATTGGACTGGATGATGTTTCGGGGTCCTTTCCAATCCCTAATGTTCTGTGAGTCTGTGATCCTGCAAATTGACTTTTTAGCCAGCAGCATAAAAATTGAGACTGATAAGTTAATTCTAAGATACAAGAAATATCCCAAATTACCTCCAAGTAGAAAAAAAAAACCCAAAATCTTCATGAAAGTCAAGTATAAGGCTTTTAAAGAATAAAATATTGTGAAATACACTCATGATTGTAATGTTAAAAATAAGCAGAACATCTTCATCTTCTCATTAACATTAACTGAGTTTATAAAAATTGCAATAAATGTGATTTAAAGACCCTTTCTATATTGTGTTGCCTTTTCATATCAGAGAACAATCCTGCAGTCAGTGCGAAAAAATTCACACCGACACACACACACAATTACAGAGCCATTCGAAAATAACCATGAATCTATTTGTCTGTAGATTATTCGAGTGTTTGTGGTGATCAGTGTGCAATAAAGCATAATAAAAGACCAGTGAAAAAATGGTGGAATGAAACAATCTGCTTTTACAAGGAGGCCATTTTCCCTGAATATGTAATTTTTATTCTGTCTCTTTAATTTACATGAATAATTAAAATAGATTCAAGCAATCTTATGCTCTTATGGGTTGGGGTTTTTTTTCAGGATTACAAGAAAATGTGCCATAAAGAAAGACAAATGAATGAAAAATGCTGCAAATTTTAACAGGGAGCCTGGTTTGGGAGAAATTACTGGCCTGATTTTCAAATAAATATTTAAGGGAATATCTGAACATCGATTTATGTTTCATCTCAAACTCTGAATTAAATCTATGTCACAGAATCACAGAATATTAGGGATTGGAAGGGACCTCCAAAGATCATCCAGTCCAATCCTCCTGCCACAGCAGAATCACCTAGATCCAGTCGCACAGGAACATATCGAGGCAGGTTTTAAACTTCTCCAGAGACGGAGACTCCACAACCCCCCTGGGCAGCCTCTTCCAGTGGTCCATCACCCTCACTGGGAAGAAGGTCCTTCTGATATTTATGTGGAACCTCCTATGTTCCAGCTTACACCCATTGTCCCTCATCCTATCACTAGATGACACAGAGCAGAGCCCAGCTCCATCCTCCTGACAGCCTTCACATGTTTATAGGCATTAATGAGGTCACCTCCCAGTCTCCACCAAACTAAAAGACATCTACTTATATCTAGGGTGAAGAGAAAGAATAAGAGGACTACACATTGTATAAATCCAGATCTAAATTCTAATAATTGAGTGCAGTTTTCAGAGCCAATACAGGTTTCAAAGTGCCTGTTTCTGAAAAAGATCAGAGCTTCATGGAATACTTTGCACAGATATTTAAAAATGTCCCCAGCCCAGGGACTATCCTGTCCCTCACTTTGCCACCTGCTGAAGAAAGAACCAGTCTACACAGCAGAGACCGAGGCAAGAGGCTGTACCCCAGCCCTCCAGTGCTGTCTGTGAAGGAAAAGCACCGCGTGAAGACTGAAGTAAATCCATTTATTCAATGTTACAACCTGGTCTGCTCTTCTGATTCCTCCATCCAGCCTGCACTGTGAGTTACAGGCTACAGCCCTGAAGTTCCTAATTGACCTCCACATACAATCACCATGCAGATTTCTCAGCACATTATCCTTTCTGAGTTTGGCAAAGCAAACTGCCCAGTCATGGGCAGAGCAGAAATTACGATGAGCTTTTCCCAGCTGGACTCCTTGTAATCATCGCAGGGATAAAGAGTTCCTCGAGATTCCGGATCTTTCCCTGTCAGGCTCTAAGCCTGTCTCTGGCTCTGCTGAGCTTGTCAGGGTTTTTATTTACAAGATCCCTCTAAAAATCTGTCCTGCCAGACTAAGCCAGGCTGTTTCTTCTTGTTCCTTAATCTCCAGGCTGCCTCCCTCCACATGTTAAGGGACACTCGGTTTGTTTAAGGCCTGAGGCAGGCATAATTACAAAATTTAGGCAGAATCCTGAGCTGACCCCAAAGGTCTTCTTACTCAGACAGAAATCATTTGTTATAATGAGCCTACTCGCAACCTGCTGACCCTTGGAGCTCAATTAATTTCACGCAGAAAAACTGTTCACAGCCCCTGGACCCTGCTGCAGGAGGGTTTTGCACGGTGACATCTCCCACTCACACCAGCCCATGTGGGCAAATGGGCTTAGGAAATTGTTCAGAGAGAACGACGACCAAGGGTGACGCATCGCTTTTCCATCGAGGTGGTAAAATGAGGTATTTCTGTCTTCAGTTGTAGAGTAAAGGTGTGTTCCTTGGAAAAGTAAATCAAATATGCAGAAAGGCAGAGAACAGTTTGTGGACACATGTTTTAGTTTTATGTTTCTTGCAATTCTTAAAAATAGAGTCATCTCTATAGAAGAGAGAGGTCATGCATCAAAAGGGCCCTATTTGCCAGCCTGCTGCAGCAGTGCCATGCCAGATCAGGCTGCACTGGCATTGCTGGGATGGGGAGTGGGAGCTCTCCTGGGAACAGCATGGATTGCGACTTGGTCTAGGTGATCCAGCTTTGGCAGGGGGATTGGACTAGATGATCTTTCCAGGTTCCTTCCAATCCCTAATGTTCTGTGATCTGCAATGGATATAACTAGCTTGGGCAAAAGGCTGTAGGAAAGTGGCCCTAGTGGAACATGTCCTTTATGAGGAAAGGCTGAAGGACCTGGGTCTCTTTAGCTTGCAAAAAAAAGGAGACTGAGGAGACTGACATTAGTGTTTATAACTATGTGAAGGGTGGGTGTCAGGAGGGTGGAGCCAGGCTCTGGTAATATAATCTAATGGTTGGATAAGGGGCAACGGATGTGAGCTGGAGCAGAGGAGGTTCCACATAAATATGGGAAGGAACTTCTTCACAGTGAGGGTGACAAAGCCCTGGAAGGGGGTCCCCAAGGAGGTTGTGGAGTCTCCTTCTCTGGAGAGGTTTAAAACCTGTCTGGCCATGTTCCTGTGTGACTATATCTAGGGGATCCTGCTGTGGTGTGGGGAGTGGACTAAATGATCTTTTGAGATCCCTTCCAATCCCTAATGTTCTGTGGTACTGCTTCCCACAGACAGAGCTGAGGCTTTTCAGCATTTCACTGCACTGGGTCAAGCTGAAGATGAAGTGCCTGGATCTGGCTCTTTTTTTTTCTTTCTCAGCTACTGGCATCACCCCTGGGTTATTTGATTGTTTTGCCTGAGTGGCGCACAAATTAGAACAAGAATAGGGCTTCAGTCTGTATGTTTTCTGGTCTTTGTCATCTCAAATCTTTCAAAGGAATGCCTGTGCTGTTCAGCAAATTAAATTAAAATCTATGTAACTACCTAAAATTAGCTGTCTTGTGCAGGCTGTGTTTGGGGATAACAGGGAACAGATAAAAGGGGGATTCACATCACTCGGATCAGTGAATATACAGTTTAGATCTCATACCAGGATGTCTTTTTTGTTGTATGAGAAGGTTGCACTGGACCACCTGGCTATGTTCCTGTGCAACTTCATCTAGGGGATCCTGCTGTGGCAGGGGGATTGGACTGGATGATCTCTCGGCTCCCTTACAATCCCTAATGTTCTGTGATTCTGTGACCCACTTGTGTTGGAATAGATGTTAGTAACCAGAATAATAAAAACCAGGCCTGTTGTATCTCTTGGCATGGTCCAGCCAGCCTATTTAATTAAGATGAAAAGCACAGTCAAGGAGATCATTCTAGAGACATCAGTCATCTTAGACAATAACAGGCAGTGATTTTTCTGTATCAAATCATCGAACCTGCTTGTGCACTTGCGGGAATGCATGTGGCTGGACTGGATAATCCAAGAGGATCTTTCCAATACCTATAGCTATTTGCACTTAAATAGCACATTTTGGCCCAGGATCCCCACGTTTGTAAATCTGCAGGCGCATAGGTGAGAGCTCAAGTAATGAATTTGAGAGCTGTATGATAAATTGTATTTATTATGCACTTCCCTTATACAACAGAACTTCTTCACGGTGAGGTTAACAGACCACTGGAAAAGGCTGCCCAGGGAGGTTGTGGAGCCTCCTCCTCTGGAGACACTTAAAACCCACCTGTACATGTTCCTGTGCGACTTGATCTAGGTCATCCTTCTGTGGCAGGAGGATTGGACTGGATGATCTTTCAAGATTCCTTCCAATCCCTAATGTTCTGTGATTCTGTGACAACACCTGTAACAGAATTTCACTAGAAACTGTCCTGGACTGTGCAGGCTCTTTTGAAAGCTCAGCTGCTTTTACCTGAAGCACCAGAAAGCTGTCTTAGAGAAACCCCCAGATGGCACAAAACGGGCATTCCATGTTCTGTACCACAAGGCATTTGGCGTAGGAGATATCAGAGGGTGAAGCACAGTACACAGTGGTTAAGCCATCAGTCACTATTTGCAAGCACTTTGTTTTGGAAATTATCACAGAATCAGAGAACATTAGGGGTTGGAAGGGACTTCAGAAGATCAGCCAGTCCAATCACCCTGCCACAGCAGGATGCCCTGGATGCAGTCACACAGGAACATGTCCAGGTGGGTTTGAAATATCTCCAGAGAAGGAGACTCCACAACCTCCCTGGGAAGCTCCTTCCAGGTCTCTGTCACCCTCACTGGGAAGACGTTCCTTCTCATACTGATGGGAAACCTCCTCTGTTCCAGCTCATACCCATTGCCCCTTGTCCTATTATTAAATGCCACTGAGCAGAGCCTGCCTCCATCCTCCGGCTCCGGACACCCACCTTTCCATATTTATAAACATCAATGAGGTCACCCCTCAGTCTCCTTTTTTCCAGCCTCAAGAGACCCAGCTCCCTCAGCCTTTCCTCATCAGGGAGATGCTCCACTCCCTTCATCATTTCTGTGGCTCTGCGCTGGACTCTATCCAGCAGTTCTATGTCCTGGAACCGAGGAGCCCAGAAGTGGACACTAAGGCTTTAGATGCTACTGGGCTCCAGCCCTCTGAGAGGAAAAATATCCATAAATTATCTTTCCTTCCTCTCCTTCCCATTTTGAACAAAGATTAAGCTCACCATTTAGGACAGAGCCCCTCGAGTTACACACAGCATACTAAACTGTTCAAGTGTACAACAGCTTCCACACAGACCCCGCTCCCTGATTTGATGTATGCCCACTGTTAAATTGCTTAACTGATGGCACAATTTTCCCCTCGGTTTGTGCAGTCTGACAACATTCAGAAACTGCTTCCCCCCTCAACTGTTGTCTTGAGCGCTTTTGCTCCTGGAGATCATAAAAGATAAAAGTAATGCATGTTGAGTGTGTGCAAGCATATGTGTACAGGATACACGATTGCCAACCGTTTATGACATTAATCTTCACTCACAAAGACAGAAGAGATAACTCATAAGTTATCCCTCTGCCCAAGCATGAATTTAAATGTCAGGCTCCTAATAGAGATGTTGTCTAATGAAATATAGTGAATTACTGAATCTCCCGAGCCACGTGCAAATTTCATTTCTTCTTTAGACTGGGTATTTTTGAGGTGATTCTATCAGCACCATGAACAGCAGATGGAAAGATTCTCATTGTAGCATCACAGATCCAATCTCCATTCTGTTGGATGCCTGATGGGAGGGACAAACTGGCTGCCCACTCTCAATGCACCTACATTTAAATTTACATTTAAAACAAATATTTTTAAGACCTCTTCCTTGATAAACCCAGTTCAAAGGTGAAGCTAAGGAAGTCTAAGGCTGTGAGAAACAACAACATGGTCTATAAATTGCAGTGGTGTAATTAAATCAATGTAAAGTGGATCAAGTTACTTTGGTGCCAACTCAACACACTTAAAATCATTTAAGCCATGTTTAAATAGGTTTAGCTTCATTTAGCAAATTAGTATAGACAAGCCAAAAGTCCTTTGTAATATACGATTGCTTCTGGCTTCGTCAGCCTGGTTGTCACACTGGCTCAAATCACCTTGAGACCAGTGTGCCACTTTCATCCTTATTGACAGAATCACAGAACATTAGGGATTGGAAGGGACCTCGAAAGATCATCCAGTCCAATCCCCCTACCACAGCATGATCACTTAGACCAAGTCGCACAGGAACAAGTCCAGGCGGGTTTTAAATGTCTTCAGAGAAGGAGACTCCACAACCCCCCTGGGCAGCCCTTCCAGTGCTCTTGTCACCCTCACTGTGAAGACAAGTAGTGGTGAACCTTCAGCTTGGTCTTTACAAGGCACAAATAACCAGAGAGATGATCATTCCGAGACTGTGTGGCTCACAGGGACGGCTTAGGGACAGTAATCCCTCTACCCTACCAACACACTATGCAATAGTTGTGCTGATAGCATCATGCTTATCCTCACATTTGCCCTATGATGTAGAGATGTGTTATTATCCCCACTTACAGCTGCAGCACAAAGGATGAGGGTAGAATAAATGACTTGCCAGAAGGCAGATGGGGAGTCTGTGGCACAGAAGATTATAGGAGCCAGGTGACCTGTGTCTTGGTTTGGCTCTGTGCCCAGAAAAAATCTCCTTTTCTTTCTGCAGTTATTGTGCCTTTCTTCTGCAAAATGGAAACCTCTATTGAAATCTCCAGCCCTTTAAGGATAGGGAAAAACCAAACCCTAATTCCCGGCTTTAAACAAATACAAAGAAGCCATTACTTATCCCATAGGGCCAGACATTTATTGTATGATTGTAGTGTATTTAAGGAATGACCCAACATGAGTAATTCCCCTGTTGTGATGTGGCACAGTTTTGGCCGGGGCGGTACCACCGACCTCTTTTTCCCGTTGGCGTGAGTCAGCTCAGTGTTGTATATCCAGGACACTGATGGTGTTGGTGAGCGCTCATCCTAATTACCTGGTGAAACTCCGTAGATGAGCCCACCATTTGTGTACCAGCTTGCCTGAGTGGTGTGGCTGTCCCACTGCTCCCTGCAGCAGAGATGTTTAATGACAGGGCTCTGCAATACCGAGTGTGAGCTCCATCACATCATCATCATCTAGTGACATAGGGTCTGCACTGGGCTGTTAAATTCCTTAAGTATTTATTGAAGCCAGCAGCGCCTCAGGCTCCATCCCTCCCTCCACATACCTAGCTGAAAATTACTGCCAGCCTTTGCCACTGACCCTTACAGGAAGCATTGAACCGATCCCCTCTGACAAACACAGAGCAATGGCTCAGCCTTGCCGAATGACCCCCGGTGAGGTTGGCTTGACACTGTAGGCAAGGATTGATTGCAGGTAGCAGGTGAGACCCTTTCACTTGACTGCCTCTGGGACTTGGCCAAATGCTCTGCGCTTCAGGCAAGACACACTGCGCGTGGGGATAGGAGCCCCAGCTACTTTTATTGGGGCCGTATGGCTGCTGATTATCTTTTTAGGCTGATAATTGCTGGGTGCATTGGTGCTTTTCCTTGAGCACAGCTACTGAGGAGCAGCAGAAGTGTTTCATGCTTCCCTGGGCAAAAATGGAAATGAGCACAATGTCTCTGCTTATCGCTCCCCTCTTCCCCGACCGCCTCTGCTGTGGCTCCATCGATCTGCAGTGAAGATACTACTCATTTACACCAGTGTCCAGAAAGAGAGAATTTGATTTGAGGTAACTGTTGTCCAATGCAGTCGATCAGGCCTCCATCCAGTGCTTTATGGGAGCAATATTACAGCGGTAGTGATTTTGCTGTTGCAGTGGATTGCATCAATATGTGCTGGAACTGATGTGTTAGGATCAGGAAAGTGACATTTACTGCGGAAAAGAGAGGACGTATTTGGCCCCAGATTTAGTTGGGAGTTGAGAGACATAATTCTATCTTCAGCTGGAATAATTTACACCAGCTCTGGCTCTTGCCAAGATAAATAAGCGATCTGGTAATGCTGTTGTGATGAACAAAGGGTTCATTTATTTTTTAATCGCTATTCAAATTGAGCTGTTAAAAATCAGGGAGAAACCCAAATTCTAGGGATCTGGGTATTCAGGTTCTTTATCTGCTCTCTGGAGGCTAATATTAGGGGATGAAGGGAGAGTGTGTGTGGGGAGGGTGTACATGTCTTCCTAATTTATATTACATTTAGATGGGAGACAAATTAAAAAAGAGAAGGAAAACTCCTGGTCTAAATGTGATCGAGGTTCTGAATCCCAAATCAAAAGAGTGAGGCATCCTTCATGATAAATGTTTTATGAAGAGCACACACAGCATGGTAATGCCCTCAGAAATCTGACAGTTCTCTCCGCTTTCCCTCTCCCTGCTCTAGTTTCCCGTCCGTGCCTCAGGTCATACAATTGAGCCTTGTTGCTCCTGTCCTTCCCTGTGGTCCCTGATTCATCACTTTTTCGACATCTCCTTTGCTGTGTCTGGCAGAAGAAAGCAGGAGAGACAGAACTTTCCCTGGATTTCCTTATCTCCAGTTGCACCTCTTCCAGTTTTACCTCCTAATCTTTTCAATGTCTCTTGCCCATTGTCTCCCATCACACTGCTTTTTTCACTACTGTTGCATTGTTTGGTGTTGCTTGGGTAGAAAATGACCCCACAGCGTGTTGGTGAGGAGTCCTCATGCTGCTAAGTGGTCAGCGCTTTCCCTGAGCAACGTCTGCATGTGTCTGCACTTTTGAGAACAGCCGTAGTTTTCTCCCTGGGAGTGGAAGTTGTGGGTTGAGGGTCCCTCGAAATATCCTGAAGAGTCTGAATGCCTCTGAAAACAGGACCTAGAGCAACCCCCCCGTGTGCCTGTTATTGCTCATGGTGCAATGTCTGAGAGGGAACAGCTCGCTGCTTCTGTGGAGCTCCAACATATTATTATTATCCAGCAATTTCCTCACTTTGTTTAGGCATCTGGGGCAAGCCGTGGCTTTGCTGGGTTTGAACATGCTTTTCCAAGGCCTCAACTGCTGAGATGTGTTTTGGAAAGCAGTTCCTTTGCTTCTTGATTTCACTGTAAAAGATAGCCAAGGATGAAGGATCTCACCATCCCCGGGTAGATGTGTCCTGTGATTCATTGTATTTCCTGTTGGAAATGTTCTCCTGCTTTCCTGTTGGAGTAGGTCCAGTCATAGTAATTATTTTTAATTTTGATTCAGCTTTATAGGAATTCTTTCATCAAAACTAATTAAAAAATATGAGGAATCACAGAACATTAAGGGACTGGAAGGGATCTCAAAAGATCATTCAGTCCAATCCATCTACCACAGCAGAATCACCTAGATCAAGTCAGGAACATCTCCAGGTGGGTTCTGAACTTCTCCAGAGAAGGAGACTCCACAACCCTCCTGGGCAGCTCCTTCCAGTGCTCTGTCACCCTCACTGGGAAGAAGTTCCTTCTCATATTCATATGGAACCTCCTATGTTGCAGCTTACACCCTTTGCCCCTTGTCCTATCACTAGATGACACTGAGAAGAACCTGACTCCATCCTCCTGACACCCTTCACATATTTATCAACATCAATGAGGTCACCCCTCAGTCTCCTTTTCTCCAAGCTAAAGACACCCAGCTCCCTCAGCCTTTCTTCATAAGGGAGGTGTTCTACTCCCTTCATCATCTTTGTGGCTCTACGCTGGACTCTTTCCAGAAGTTCTGTGTCCTTCTTGAACTGAGGATCCCAGAACTGGACACAATATTCCAGATATGGTCTCACCAGGGCATTTGACTCTTCCCATCATTACACAGTAGCTGGAGTACTGTGTCCAGCCCTGGACCTCACAATTCAAAAAAGGCATGGACAGACTGGAGGGAACCAAAGACTTGTCACAAAGGTGTTCTAACAGGAAGAATCTGCCCTATCAGAAAAGACTGAAGATGTTCAGATTGTATATTAGGAAGGATTTCTTCACTGGAAGGTTGACTAGACACTGGAATGGTTCACCCGGTGCAACAGTCGCATTACCATCCCTGGAGGTATTTCAAAGATATATAGATACAGTGCTTAGGGACATGATTTAGTTGTGACCTGGTGGTGCTACGTCCGTGGCTGGACTTTATATTCTCCAATCAAAACAGTTCTGTGAGTTAAGTCTCTTCCCCCTGGAGAAGAGAAGGCTTGGGAGGGTATTGCAGTATCCCATTATTTAAGAGGCTGCTGTAAAGAGGACAAGTTCTCTCTTCACAAGGAAACACGTGAAGGAAAAAAAGAGGTAACAGGTACAAGCTGCAGGGGAGGTTTCATCTTAATATAAGAAAGAATTTTTTTATGGTGAGAATCACTGGAACATCTCCAGGGATGTGGCAGAAACCCGTCGCTGGATGCTTTCAATTCACAATGGGACAGTCTGACAGATAATCTCATCTAGGCTCCCTTTCGCATGGAAGATTGGACCAGTTTGTCTTTTGAGATCATTTCCAACCTGAACTGCTCTATGAGTCTATGATTAACAGTCTACAAAACATCAACATAAATAACCCTTTGCTTACTTGTCCTTTCTTGGTTTTCTTGAAAGGGAAATAAAAGGAAAGGGAAGGTGGGGTGAGTGTGATGGATTACTGACAGGTAATCATTGGTCTCATTGTTAGACACAGCTGGTGTCCATAAAGAAAAACAGAAGACACTTCAATTTGCAGTTAATAAGACCTCCCCTGAGATATTTCCATAAAGTGGAAAGCACTGAATTTTGATAATCCAATAGAAAATCCTGAGTGAAAGACCTAGAATTCTGGGTCTGCCACACATGTACAGTGGAACCTGAGGCTGAAGGGTATCGGGAGAGCCAACACACAAACCGCACAGGGGCCACTGCTGCCCCACCAACACAATTGTGTCGCCTCTAATAGCCTGCTGCCCTGCCAGGCAGCTAGGTCTTTCTGTTGTAAAAGTCCAAACAATCTTCCTTCCTAATAAATAGCTTTGAAACGCAAACACTTCCAACTCCAAACAGAGAAGATATTTGCTCTTGTCTTCATCCTCTTTGTAAGCACTTTATGTGTTTACATACTGGCTTTATTAAGACTCTGCAAATCATGATTGAGGTATCTGCCCACTTACTCCATTTTTCATAACATTTGGTCTGTCTGAACGCTTGCTGTGAAAATTCACAGATTCTTTAATGATGCCAGGCTGCGGAAACATGAGCAATAAACTCACAGCAACTTGGGTTGTACTAGTTTTTAAAAGATGAGAATCACAGAATCACAGAACACTAGGGATTGGAAGAGACCTCAAAAGATCATCTAGTCCAATCCCCCTGACGCAGTTGGATCAAGTCACAGAGGAACACGTCCAGGTGGGTTTTAAATGTCTCCAGAGAAGAAGACTCCACAACCCCCCTGGGCAGCCCCTTCCACGGCTCTGTCACCCTCATTGGGAAGAAGTTCCTTTTCATATTTATTTGGAACCTCCTGTGTTCCAGCTCACACCCATTGCCCCTCGTCCTATCACTAGATGCCACTGAGCAGAGCCTGGCTCCATCCTCCTGACACCCCCTCTTCACATGTTTATAAACATTACTGAGGTCACCCTTCAGTAGCCCTTTTTCCAAGCTAAAGAGACCCAACTTCCCCAGCCTTTCCTCACCAAGGGAGATGCTCCACTCCCTTCATCATTTTTGTGGCTCTGCGCTGGACTCTCTCCAGCAGTTCTGTGTCCTTGAACTGAAGGGCCCAGAACTGGACACAATGAAGCTGAGCACAAGCTCTAAAATTGACCTTGCCTTACCCCAAGAGTGGGATGTTTTTATCAGGAGGTGAGTAAGGACTGAATTAGCCCAGGCTTTCATAAGGACAAAGCCTTTGCACGAAATGCATTTATTTTCATAATTAACAACAGGAAAAAAAAATAGAAGCGTGCCAAAGACAGGAATCTGGAGAGAAGATCTGATGCCTAGATACAAAACCATAAAAGACATTATTGCACATCCACAAAAGCTCTGCAAAAATTAAAATACAGCACCGTTTTTCCACAAAAGACAGGTTTGACTGTGGTTCCGTTCGTAGCTAAAACATTGCTAAGGCAACTATCACCATGGTATCGAAGCTTCTAAGACATTGGTGCATTTAGCATTCAAAAAATTCTCAGATGTTCACATTTCTCTGTGGTTATAGGACTTTTCTTCACTTTTACATCTTCTTCCTTTTTCTTGTATGGCAATGCCTCTTTCAGCAACAAGACATAGGTGAGATCTTATCTCATGTGAAGGTGAGAAACAATTTTAGGCACATAAAGTTCATTTTGTCTTCATGTCTCCAGAGCTATGCAACACTGAGGGTTTTTTAGCCACAGCTAGAAACTGATCCAGCAACCACACATAAGGAATTTGAGAAAGGGACCTGGGGATCTTAGTGGACAGCAGGATGACCATGAGCCAGCAATGGGCCCTTGTGGTCAAGAAGGCCAGTGGCATCCTGGGATGGATCAGAAGGGGGGTGGTTAGCAGATTGAGAGAGGTTCTGCTCCCCCTCTACTCTGCACTAGTGAGACCACATCTGGAGTATTGTGTCCAGTTTGGGGTCCTTCAGTTCCAGAAGGACACAGAACTGCTGGAGAGAGTCCAGCACAGAGCAATGAGGATGATGGAGTGGAACACCTCCCTGATGAGAAAAGGCTGAGGGAGCTGGGTCTCTTGAGCTTTGAAAAAGGGAGACTGAAGGGTGACCTCATTAATGTTTATAATCATGTGAAGGGTGGGTGTCAGGAGGATGGAGCCAGGCTCTGCTCAGTGGCATCTAGTGATAGGACAAGGGGTAAAGGGTGTGAGCTGGAACAGAGGAGGTTCCAAATAAATATGAGAAGGAACTTCTTCCCAGTGAGGGTGACAGAGCCCTGGAAGGGGCTGCCCAGGGAGGTTGTGGAGTC
>JAOXOE010003442.1:0-25382 GCA_028565055.1 Phoeniculus purpureus
GTTGAGCTTCTCGTCCACAAGCACCCCCAAGTCCCTCTCCTCAGGGCTACTCTCCAGCCAGTCGCTGCCCAGCCTGTGTTTGTGCTTAGGATTGCTTTGACCCAGATGCAGGACCTTACACTTGGTCTTACTGAACCACGTGAAGTTGGCTTGTGCCCATCTCTCCAGCCTGTCCAGGTCCCTCTGGATGGCATCCCTGCCCTCCAGCATGTCTGCTGCTCCACACAGCCTGGTGTCGTCAGCAAACTTCCTGAGGGTGCACTCAATGCCTCTGTCCATGTCACTGACAAAGATGTTGAACAAGACTGGTCCCAGGACTGATCACTGAGGGATTCCGCTTGTCACTGGCCTCCACTTGGACACGGACCCATTGACTGCCACTCTTTGGGCATGGCCATCAAGCCAGTTATTGCTGCGCAGTGCTTACACAGAGTCAAGGCCTTTTCTGCTCCTCACACCACCCCATCAGCAAGGAAGCTGGAGGTACATGAGAAATTGGGAGGGGACACAGATGAGCCAGGTAACCCCAACTGACCAAAGGGCTATGTCAGACCATGTGTTGTGCTGAGCATATAAATATAAGGGAAGAATAAGGATGGATTGACTCTTAAAGTGATGGCGTTTGTCTTCCTAAGTAACCATTACACGTGATGGGGAAGTGGCTAAATACTTACCTGCCCATAGGAAGTGGTGAATTAATTATTGTTTTGCATTGATTGCACACATTGCTTTTGCATTATCTGCTAAACTGTCTTTCTCTCAACCCACGAGTTTTCTTACTTTTACTCTTCTGATCACTCTCCCGTCCCATTTGGGGTGAATGAGCAGGCAGCTGCGTGGGGCTGGGGTTAAACCATGACAACATGATATATTTCTCAGCTGCAACCTACGCTCACAAGCAGGATGTACTTCAGAGATTTGTAACCTAGTTTTTCAGATGCTGCCTTAAATTTGAACAAGCAAACTTGCAAACCTCTTCTGTATGGAGCACTGAAGACTTCCTCAGTGTCAGTCATAATACCTAAATTTAGCAGGGCAGAAGCCTACAAAAGGGACCTGGCTTTTAATAAAAAATAAACTTGTGAATCCTTTGCACTAGACAGTGAAAGATTTGTCTTACCTGTAGAACTGAGGAGTTATAAACAAGGTGTTGATAAGGAGGTTATTTTTGAAGGGAAGTTTGTTTTACCTCTTCCAGCATGCATAAGAGCTGTTATCCTTCGTGGCCACTTAAAGGCGTGTCAAGACAAGGATCTGTATGAGGGTAAAGGTTTTCTTCCTGGAACCCTTTCTTTCAATATGCTTATTCACTGAGTGGTATTTGAGATTTTTTGTTCAAGCTTGTTTTATTCAGCTTTATTACCAGACAGGGGAGCTATTAGTTTTCCAGTGGGATTTTCCCCAGAGCTTAACTGATCTGGCCCGTGTAATTCCAGCAGTGCATATTTCAGTGGCAGAGAAGCACAACAGGTCTAGGTCGGGTGGCTGGCAGCAGACGTCATCCTATCATCTGCTAGGGATTTGGGGATCTCCTGGGGTTGGTGGGACACAGAAGTCCAAGTAGAGCTTCCTGAGCTTGAGAGAGTCAGAAAATACTCTCAGTCCAAGGTTGGACTAGAAAACCAGGGTCAGGTCGTGTCCGGTAGTCTTTCATATGGGATGGGGTGTGCAGCAGTTCAGTGCGGGGTAATGGGTAAGGATGCCACCACAGAGTGACTGAGCTCCTGCAGTGCTAGGAGAGGCAAAAGAAAGAGCATGTGATGGGGACCGCAATTTCTGTGTCCTGAGCTTCTTATCATTGGTTGTGTCACTTTTCCTGTGCACAGAAACACCTCTTTTATTTGTGCTTACAGTGGGATATTTCGATAGAAGTGGGGGGCATAGGCCAGCAGGGTTAACACAGGAGAAGTTAGGGTCATAGAACCACAGAAAGACTTGGGTTAGAAGGGACCTTAAAGATCATCAAGTTCCACTCCCTGTGTGTCACTAGACCTCATTTTTCAAAGTTCCATCAAATCTGAGCCTTGAACGCTTCCAAGAAGGGAACATCCACTATTACTCTGGGCAACCTGTTTCAGTGCCTCACCAGCCTCACTATGAAGAACTTTTTCCTAACATCTAATATAAATCTTCTCTTTCAGTTTAAAGACATTACCCCTTATTCTCTAACTACACTCCCTGGTTAAGAGTCTCTTCTCAGCTTTCCTGTAGGACCTCTTTAAGTACTGGAAGGTGGCTATACAGTCTCACTGGAGCCTTCTCTTCTCTAGGCTGAACAACCTGAATTCTCTCATCTGTCATCATAGGGAAGTTGCTCCAGTTCCCTGATCATCCTTGTGGCCTTTCTCTAGACCTGTTCAAGCAGGTCCTTGTCTTTCTTACACTGGATTCCCCAGAGCTGGAGACAGTACTGCAGGTGGAGTACTACTGCCCTTGACCTGCTGGCCATAGTAGTCTTCATGCGGCCCAGGACCTGATTTACTTTCTGGGCTGCAAGTGTGTATTGCTGGCTTATATTCATTTTTTCATCCACCATCACCCAGCCTGTATTTGAGCTTGGAATTGCCCTGACCCAGGTGCAGGACTTTGCACTTGGCTTTGTTGGACTCATGAAGTTGTCATGGGCCTACCTGTCAAGCTGGTCCAGGTCCTTCTGGCATCTCTTCCCTCTGGTGTGTTGACTGCACCATACAGCTTGGTGTCGTTGGCAAAATTGCTAAAGGTGCCCTCAGCCCCACTGTCCATGTCACCAGTGAAGATGCTAAACAGCACTGGATCCGGTATTGAGCCCTGAGGAATGACATTTGACTCTGGAGTAAAAGATCAAGAAGGCAAGACAGCCGTGTTTATCTGTCTGTCTCCAAAATGTGATAAAGTTTTGAGTCGGTGAAAGTGCTGAAGGTTGTGGTCCTGAAGATTGACTCAGATTTGCAAGCCAGAAAAATGGCTGTTTCTCTTCTCTGAGTGGAGGGACTTGCTGGCTCAAAAGGCACTGCCACTGCTGAGGTAAAGCAGCTGCTGACAGACGAGAGGTCTAGAGCAGATGGATCTGGCTTTCAAGACTGTTGTGCATTTTATCTCAGACTACTCAGGTCATAAAAGAGTTGCTCGGATGATGTGGTCACCGAATATGTTACTTCTGATTGACTGAGGTGTCTTCCTTTCCAGTATTCATGATGTCTGCTAGTAATGGAAACAAGAGCTCTCTATCTCCATCAGCAACCAGGCTCAGAGGAGCAGTGATGATATACCCAAATGTTGGCAGCCTTATAGCACAGGAACAGGGTTGTTTGAGTGGCAGGAACAGAACTAGAGAAATGGGAGGTGAAGAGACCTAAGTTCACCACGCAGACGTTGTCACATGGTACCAACCATGGATAAAGTTCCCACAACAGGCTATTTCTGTTTCATGTAAAACATGGGGTAAGTAGCAGTGAGCAAAGAGCAGAACTCCTCTCAGACAGTACCCAAAATCACTTAGATGAAGTTTTACTTGCTCTTTCTGTTTCTTTTTGTGTCAATGAACTGAGAAGCAACTACGCTGCAGCTAACTTGAGATCTTATAGATGTCCTAGTGCCCAGCTTCCATGAGTGAGCAGAGAGTACCTCCTGGGACACAGGCAGGAGGCCTTTAATGCTGGTGTGACTGTTGTTTTTAGCCAGTCTGAGACACCTCCTGTGAGATGACTGAGTCAAATCTAGAATTTTTCCTCTTATTTAATGAACTGTGCCTTACACCCAATGAAAATTAGGCATCTCTGGTGACTTCTTTGTCTATATGCTTGTCTTAAATAGTACGGTTTTAAGTACATCATCTCTTTCTTTTCAAACTGGGCATGGAAATGCAGCAAGGGACAGATTTCTGCAGTCTTTGAAGCCTGCTCATGGCCTTCTCTGAAGAACGTATTGTGCAGCTTATGTTTTGTGGCAGATGAGAACAAACTCATTCATCTCTGTGGTAGCTCAGTCCGAGGTTAAAGAGAACTAGCAAGTTGTCTAAATCTAGTAATGCCAGTCAAAAGCAACAGCTATCTCAACACCTAATGCCAAACAATATTGGTATTTTTTAAGTATTGAAGGACTTGCCCAAACTGGTGTTCTCAAATCCAAAAAGCTCCCTTCATCCTGCAAAATTCTTTATCTTCTCCAACATGAACTCTATTGCTGTAGGCAAAAGCCTGCCTTTGTACTGAGCAGGTAAATCTTTTCAGGCTTTGCTGAATCTAGGCATGGAAACCAAGCAGGATGACCTTCACCAACCACATTCAGCAGCAACAGTCACTGCAGCAGTGGGTCTTCACCCCTCTCTCACAGTTCTGGCTCCATCTCTTCCCCAAGTGGTGAGTACCCATGTTATTACCCAGCTCTTTTTGAGGGAGGTTGGTATTGCAGGTTTGACCCACAGCGAAGCTGTGATTTGGTAGCTTCAGAAGTGTGGACTCCTTCTGAGAACTATGCCACCAGCAGTACAAATAAGTCTTGCCCTCTCCAGCCATATATGAATGGAAGTAACCAACAGAGTTTTCCTCATTTTTGTTTTTGCTGGCATCAAAAATCCTACATGTCTGAGTAATGAACCAGGAATTCAAATCTGTCATGAATGTCCAAAATCTTTGACAAAGGAAGGGTTTGTGTGCAAGCATGGTCTATATCCCCACCCTGATGTTTCTGCTTGGCGAGTGGTCCATAACTGACGTCAATGACACCTTCACCTTAATATTTCTGGTGTAGGAGGCATCTGTCTCTCTGGCACCCTCGCCCTGATATTTATGTTAGGGTGGTGTGCATTTTTGTGGTTGCTCTGTCACCCTACACTGAACATGGAGACAGGAGGAGTCGTACATATCACAGATTTCTGACTGGTCCCAGTGGTCTCTGACATGTTCACAGTGGGCAGGAGACATCAAGTGCATGAAGTGAGGTCCCTTTGTCCTGACAGCCAGACTTTCCTAGTTTGCTGTCTTGGGAGTTTTGATCAAGTGGCTTCATAGCCTGGGACAAATCTCCTTCCCCATGAAATGAAGGTAGCGATACTTTGCCTGTATTTGAAGCTGCTTGCAGACTAATGGGCATCCTCAACATTTGCCATCTGCTGACTTGGGGAGGAGTGGTGGCTGCAAAGGGAAGGGTGTAGCCTTTTCTTTTCACTTGAAGGAACTGGAAATGTGTTTTACAGCTGTAGAAGTCCAGTCATCTCAGCTCAACTCACTCCAAAAGAGTGGGAACTCACTCTTCCTGCCATCCCACTCCTATCAGGAAACATGGAGCATGTTGTGGTATCACAGTACTGGGCTCGGGTCTGGCATAGGGCTGAACAAAACACTCAGAACTCATCTGCAAGAGCTCTGGGCTTGGGCAGTTGGAGTGAGTAACATCTGCCTGTACTACAGATGTTTTGGGAAACACTGCTGCTTTGGAGAAGCTTCTGAGATTGATAGAAAAACACTGTTGTTTTTATCACCCTATATTTAAGGTGCACTTAATTAAGAGGCACTTGCTGCCTCATAGCTCTTTATATTTCCTTGTTAATACTGCTGCTCTACTCACAGCCTCCCGAAGCCCTTGGCAGGCGACAACATGAACACAAAACGACTGTTGGCAAACGGCCTCTGTAAAACTAGAGGTTGTGTGTGCATCCTTGCAAGGCTTGTGCTGTTTTTCTCACAGTGCTCCTGCATTAAAAAGGGGTCACTAAGATGGGGCCGCTTTTGACTCGGATGCTCTCAGAGGTCAGCACAGCCAGTGGCTGAGGGAAGTTGAATGGGAACTGCCTCACCAGTTAAGCTACTAGACATGATGCAAGAAGGCACAGTAGGAAAGTATCAGACACCCACACTCCCTGTAATGTGTCTTGGTGCTCCCAGCATGGCTCTGGGTTGCATATCCGGCTGCATTGTCAGCTCTTGAATACACAGCCAAGCTCGAGGCTAGCTCAGTGAGCTGCCTGTAAGTCAAGTGACCTTCAGCAGCCACAGGAAAACCAGCCATGTCAGCTGCCAGCTGGGCCCTGGCACTGCCAAAACTGCCCTGCAGCAGCCAGAGCTGCTTCAGCCATGTGAGCAGAGCTGCTTTGATACCTGCTGCCACCAGTGTGGGAGAAATGTGACCATCCGTATTTACATGCCAGGGCCAGGGCATGCTGGCCCTCACCGGTTGTCCCCAAACGGTGGCGGCTGTGCTTGAGCTGGCACATGGCTTGTGTGCAGGGTGCCAGAAGCCTAATTTTAGATCAGGGAGTGAAACACTGAGCCCAAAGGTCACCGGATGGGACGAGATTCTAGCTGGCCCTCATGGTAGTAGCAGCATCATGTTTAGACCTGGCAAGACTAATCAGGACATCTTTCGCTGTAGTTGTTTTTCTCCAGGTCAGGCACCTTCCCTGTCCCTGGGACACAGCTTTTTGCTTGTGAAATCCCCATTGCATTGCAGTGGGAAGTACTGGGTGGAAAATACACGGGTCACTGTAAAAGACACCAAGAAGAAGTTCTGCTTCAAACTTCCTCTTGAGTCCTCAGAGTTTGCCCATTGCTGTTCCTGGGCTTTCTCCTGGAATATCCTCATGTGTCCAAGCAAATTCAAGTCTGGCGAGTAGCACAGAGGGAAGTTTCTAGGGGAAATCCAAGTGGCCATAAGGACTCAATAGGCTGTGTTTCAGGCCCTCTGACTCAGTAGGGAGTTCATTCCTTAGCCTGCATTTTTGAAGTCAACACAGTTACTGCTACCACATTTACTGGCAGTAAAGAGAAACTCTTCATCTCTTCACTAATAGTGGTGTATTCCTGAATGAGATTTACAGATTTCCTGAGGACTGAAATTTCCACTGACCTTGCAACTTTGCTGGCTTTTCAGGGGGATGTTTTCATTGCCTCCCCTGCCCTAGCAGAGCCTGGGCTGCTGAGCTGGGTAAGGAGCTTAGTACATATTTGCTTTCCTGGGAGTTGTCCCATCTAGCCAGGCACAAGCATGGTACAAGACCATCATAATATTTTTAACACCCCTTTCATAGGACAGAGGCAAAGCTCTAAAGTAACTAAAGAATGAGGCTGGATGTGAAATCCAACACTGCAAGGCAGTGTTTTGGCTGCAGTTATTTAAGGGTAAGCCAGATGTGTGCATTTTTAACTCCTTCAGGCTTCTATTCACCTGCATTAAGAAGTAGCAGCCTCATTTAGAAGGGGTTGAACAAGCTATTATATATAGTATTAAAGTTGCTTTTCTTTTGGAGCCATGGAAATAATATTCCTTTGAGGATCCTGTTTGGTATGCCCCATGCAAGCATTTTGCCAGGAAGAGAGCTGTAACAGCAACAGTGCAATTCAGTTTGCGTGTCGGGACTGAAACAAGGGCACCCAAACCCTCACGGGTTAGCTGACAGTGGAGGTGTAGCAGTGGTTGTTTGCAGTGGATTGTGAAAAACCCTTGGAAATGGAACAGTATTGCTGCGAGTTTTGCTGCCTCTGTGTAGGCAGTTTTAACTCAGGATTTTCTTCTTGTTTGGATGTTTAAGAGGAGCAAAATTAGGTGTCTGAGTATTCCTGCCCTGTGGGCAGGCCAAACAAATCCTTGGGTTTTTTTAATTAATACACTCAGAAGATACAACCGTGAGCTGTTTCTGTGTATAATCATTTGCAAAAGGCAGTTAGATGGAGATGAGAAATCCCAGACCTGAGGGTTGGGGCCAAAAGCGGAGGAAATGTTGTGTTCAGGCTCAGTCCCCTTCACAGAATCACACAATCATCATGGCTGGAAAGGACCTCCAGGGTCATCGAGTCCAACCTTTATCCTGTTATCTAACTGCTAGACCATATCCCTAAGCGTCCACTCGTTCCTTAAACACATCCTGTGGGAAGCACTGAAACGTTGCACTTAAGATTCCACCACAGGGGATCCTGAGGGTCTTGCTGTGGTATATGTAGCCTTCTCTGCAATGCTGAGTGCCACCAGCCTGGGAGGGTGCTGCAGCTGCTCCAAGGTCATGCCCAGTGCTGCAAGCACAGGGTCCTCTGAAGTGTGGCTTTTTTAGCTTGTACATAATTTACATCACACCTTGGTACAGTCCCACGGACCTGTTTTCTCTTGTGCTGGGATGGAATTCAGCTTTGTGCTGTTTGGTAGTGAAAAAATGAGCAGAAGCTGTATCTTTCCTTTTAGAAAAAGGAAAACAACGAGCTGCTTCTTCAGGTAAGAAAAATTGCAGGAGGCATTTCACATGTCATGCCACAAGTCTGTAACACTCACTTTTTGGGTCAGAGGTAGGTAGGGATGCAGGACCAGAGCTGTAGACCATCATCTCCTGCTGGGCAGAGGCAGGTGGGTGGCTGGCCTGCAGGATAAGTCAGGGGCAGGAGATCTATGGGACATGCAGCACAAACTATTCTTCAGTACTTTCTCTCCCTGCTCTTCAGTGTCTCCCCTTCATATCTCTTTCTATGTCGCCAAGAGCCGGTTCATCAGATCCAGTCTCCTGAGCCACTGTGGTGTCTAATTCATCCTTCAGCAGCCACAAGCAATTGCGCTTCCAAATAGAAGCTCTTCCCTGATCTTGCTGGGAGAACATCTTACCACAGGCAACTCGAGCCTGGCCTTTGGCTTGTTGTTCCTCTCCATGTGTGTCCTTGAAGAGTGCACACGTGCCTTCCCAGCAAGCAGGATTAGTTTCAGAGGGTAACTAATGCAGCACGAACACGCACAGGGTGAATTCAGCCTTGAGATCGCTGAGGGGAAGAAGCACTGGTGTTTTAGAGGGCTCTCGAGATGAAAGCATGTGGAATGCATGCTTGTGGTGTAGTTGGGACTGCAGGAAGACGATGGTCCACATGTGCAAGTGACATCCTTTTGGAGAAGAAAGCTTTTTTGGCCTTGCCTCTCCTGGTGAATCCTTGATGATTAATTCCATGATTGCCACTTGCCTACTCAAGGAGCTTCCATTCATAGCACAGTTCCCTTAGGAAACCCTTTTTTCTTGGGTATTGGAAGAAGTATTGTAAAGTTGTTGGTTCCCTCACTCAGGAAATGATCCCCAGCATTTTGTGCCTTGCTCAGAATGCCGGACTTTTATGATTACTTTGTTTAATTTCAGTTCTGGGATTACACAGAACTGTTGGGTATGTGCATGTGAAAGCCAGAGAAACTCCCAGATCTTGTTCCTGCTGATGGTACTGTGGGCCACCGAGGATGCAGTTCCTCATGGTAGGTCAACATCTGAAAGTAAAATAGCTCACTGGGTCTGGTTAGGTCCCTCCCATAGGTTAGAGCCCCTCCATCTCTACAGCCTTAGAGAGCTACAGCATTAGGGACACCGTGTGGTATCAGCCTAGTGGCTTGGGTCACCAACACACTTCAGTGCCCGTGTCTGTGTGGCCATGCAGCTCTGCTGAAAATGACTCAACATGTCTGTCCCCATCGGAGAACAGAAAAGAAAATGGAGAGGGGCTTATATCTTCTGTAGAATTTTTTTTAGCTGACTGTAAAGTTATTTTTGTGTCCTCAGTGCCTTCCCTGGAAATACTTTTGTGGTCCTCAGACAGAAAGAAGTGTTCTGCACTGACAAGTGCTGTTTGTGAGGTCATTCATGTTTTCTAAGTTTTCTTCTGATGGTCAGCACCTTTGTCCTGGCTGCATTGTGCCAGCTCCTTTCCAGAGGCTCGGCAAGCCGTAGAATCGCCCATTTCCTCCTTCTGGGTTGGTTTGGTTTTTCTGCCTCATTTAGCAGGAGCTATAATCTCGATGGAGCTGGCAAAGAAAGCCTTACACAAGCCTTCTGAGAATTAAGGTAGTATCAAGGTGGTAAAAATACTGCAATGTCTTTTTCCTGGAGGATTCTTTTCTTTACATGTTAGTTCTGTTTTTGGATACCGTATCTGAATGATTCAATGTGCATTTACAAACATGAAATGGACAGTGCTGCGCTGAAAGAGTATTAGAGGCTACTTGTGGTGCTCTGTGTGACGTACAGAGAGACAAAGTTCATATCTGCAGGGAAGTGTTTATGTGGCAGTCACACTAGAGGAAGTTCTTACAGTTCTTTAGAACTTAATCCACTTTTGCTGCACATTAATCTGCATAACTGACTTTTCCAAATACTGTCTTATAATTGTATTAGTAATAGTAAGTAGTTTATAAATTTTATGTTCAATAGCTGCTCCAGCAGCCTTGCTTGAACAGGCTTTATGGCAGAGGTCCTAATGTCACGTCATCATTAGCAATACTACATTAAAATGCCCTTAAGGGATGGAAGTGCACACTGGTGCTGACTGAAGCACTCCCATGTTCTAGCCCAGCGCCCCGAGAACTCAAATGGCTGTGAATCCAACCACAACAAGATGTCAATGAGAAATACACAAAACACAGGAGATAAATGCTTGCTAAATACTGGTACTCTGGAGAACTGTGACATAAAATTACCAAAGTAGTAAAGTTTAAAAGTAACACACTTTTACTTTTCAGCCCCCCCGAGATACTAGTGTCCTGGCTCCTCTTTTCTTCCCAGCCATGTTTGCTGGATGCTGTCAGGCCACGTCGCCCGATGTGTAAAGTGGGTGTAATACCGAACATCCTTAATATTTTAATGCAGCTGAGAGCTCTTCGCTGAAAGACACCACATGGTCTGCTTAAATGGTTAAACATTAGAGTCCTACTGCACCAAAAGGCTTTTGCTGAAAAAAGGATGCTCAGCCTCCTGTGCACCATTTTGGTATTGCTGCTTTCTTGCTTGGAGCAAGCCTGTTATCTTCCTTCCAGGAAAGGACAATTTCATGAAGCTGAAAAGATGTCACCTGAAGGCTTGACCTCAGTCCATGGGCTACACTGGCTACAGGCACTGTTCCCTTGGACAGAGTACTGGAAACACTGCTTTTCACCCTAAACTGCAAGCAAACGGTGTTGTGAAACAGCAGAGACCTCTGAAACAAAGAATTCTATCTGTCACCACCCACGCACTGCTGCAAGCTGTGCCAGGTCCCCCTGCAAAACACAGCGCTCAGAGCTGAATCTGGTAAGAGTTTGGCCCTTTGATTCAGTTGGGTACTTCAAAGAACACGTTATTCACCAGAGGATGTATCCTGGGCTCCTCAGGGTGCAAGTGAGCTCAGTCTCCTGCTGGGGGTGTAACTGTGTGCTGAACCACGAATGAGCTGACTGTGGAAACCACAGGGGAAACAACAGTGGGAGTTAACAGAGTAGTAAGTGAGTTCCTTGGTGACGTTCCTACAAGAGCAACATATTCCACAGCAAAGCCCTGGGAGGCCTTTCCTCTTTTTTATTGGAATGTGAAATATGTTCCTGATCAGTGCTGGGTGTTTCACAGCAGACAGCTGGACAGTGGCAGTTCATTTTGGAGAGCACAGCCCTTCCTTTCTCCTCACTTAGGTCTTCACAGGACATGCTCTTGCAGCCCAGACAGGACATTCTTCTGTTTGGGCATGGGGAACCTTTCTCCTCACCCACCCTGGAGCTGCTTCTCCTCTTGCATGGCTATTGGGGTGGGGTAGGGACTGAACTGGAGTCTCGCCACAATAGGGTTAACATTAAGCTGGTTTGCTCAGGAGCAAGCAGCAGAACAGCAGATCCCAGAGGAAGCAAGGCTGCTCCCACAGCTGGCTCACAGGATGCCAGGCTACAGGATCTGGAGTGTCCCAGGAGAGGCTGTGACAAAAGGCACTCATCATGCCCAGCTTTCCTGCATGACTGCAGGGTAGCAACTTGCTCTTATCAGAAAACAGAAGCCAATGCCTTATCTAATCCTGGGACCAGCAGCTGGAGCCTGAGGAAAGGCAGCAGCTTTGTGGAGAGACTGCTAGTATAATAACAAGATTGAGAACTCGGTACACATTTGATGCACTTGAGAAAATTTCTGTGCCACAGATGCCTTGCTTGAGGTGCTTGCATCAGAGGTGTGTGCAGGGCACAGAGATATTTCTGATGCATGAGATCTCCTGCTGAGGCTCTAGTGCCTCAAATCCTGTGTTCCTCTAAATAACCAGTCTTAGACATCTGTCTCAGACTGATGCACAGTTTGAAAGCCTCTCCTTATCTCCCCCATTTAGTCAGTGCATTTGACATTAAACATAAATCCCTCAGTGCCAACGCCTTTCCCATCTCCTGGGATGCTGCTCACACACTCACATCGAGCACAATCCGCTACTCCCCGTTCGCATCATCAGTGTTCCTGAGCTCTGCACACCTAACAAGAGATACAGATGATATTTTATTTCTCCTTCTCCATAGCAAATACAGACTCACCAAACCATGGATTTGAGGGAATTGTCATGAGCTGTATTGAAGGGTAATGTGGGGCAGAAGATTTCTCCCAGGATTTCCTGCCTCCAGCTTTCAATTGATACCTCATACTTCAAAGCTGTCTTTAGAAAAATGCCTCATCTTGATTTTGGAGGCAGCAAGTCTACTTCTGAAAAATTTTAATATGATGAGTATGAATTAAAGATGCACTCTGTATTTCTTATTCATCAGAACATCTCCCTTGCCCTGTCACCAGCACCTGCCGCTCACATGGACTGGAATTTACAGTGATGCAGACTAGAGCAAAAGAAATGGAATAGGCTCACTACTGATGCTTTAAGCTCTGCAGTAGACAAATTAGTGTTCAAGGCAATGCCATGTCCACATTTATCACATTACTTGGTAGATCATAAGCACATCTCTGTATAGAGTCTTGGATTATAATTCCTGTGGAGGGCAACCTAAAGGATTAAACAAAATAACATTTGTACAGCCATAACTGAGTGTCTTTTTTAGATGCCAGATGTAATGCTTTGAATCCTTCACAGAGATAAACTGATGCTGTTCCATGGGGTAATGCTGGTTTACACCAAATGAGACTCCCCTCTGTAGCACTATGCCTGTCCACCTCACATTAGGTTTCGTATTTCCATCCAAGATTTGTTAAAATACTTTTAAATATACAAGACAATGAACTAGTGATGTGTTGGTCCTTTACCCAGGGGAGGGAGAACTTCAAGCCTTCATCCACATGGCATGTCCGACCCAGACATGTGCCCACACAGAGAAGCTACAACGACATAAACAGGTCTTTGATCAAACAGGTGTTTTGCAAGGCACTCCATGAATGAAGATAATCTGCTGAAATAACAGAAGGGCCATGGGGTCCATCCTGGAGTGCAGAGTGGTCCATCTGCTGTAGGTCCCAGCTGTGGGATTCGGTTACCCTCTTCAGGGTTTTCCTCCCAACAGGTAGTGGTTTGTGTCATCAGGTCACAATGTCATCAGCTTTGTGTCATGGCAGCTCAGCCAGCTGGTTTGGTGTTGAGGAAATCAGAGCTGTGTGCTACCACATCCATGTCCAAGCTCTGCCACTTGATCACTCAGAGACAATAATTAAGGAGACTTGCTCTGCTGCTGTGCAACACACAGTCCAAGCTCTCATGTAGTGCTGAGCAAACTCCTTTTGGTTTTCCTGTTCTCTGAAAGACACTAAAACAAACAAACAAACAAACAAGAGCATTCTCCTGACAATAAAATCTGTACTGAGCACAGGGTGGACACAGTGCCTGGGTTGGAGTTGTTGGTGCCTGGTTGCTCTTGCAGGAAATTAGAGTCTGGAATGTCTGTTGCCTCTTGTTTCTGAACTCAGGGAAGCAAGTTCAGAAAATGACTCCTTTTCCCAAGGCAGTCAGTAAATTGGGTTGGCAGAAGAGCCAGGCAAGTTACCAGATTTTGGATTGTGCCACAGAGGCAGTATTGGAGGAGGTTGTGGTTCTGTTTTATAAGCAGCTGATGACCGTAGGGGCATCAATTTCAGCAAAGAGTTTGCTGCCCTCCCCCCCGTCAGGGCTGTCCAGCGTACGGTGGAGTTGCCGAAAAATAGCTGCTCTCCTGGTGCGCCTCAGTCCCCGGAGCACAAGGATGGCCAGGATGTGCTCCTTCCTGTAGAAACCAAAAAAGACCTTGCTCAGTCTTGGTGAGAAAAGCCAGCCCAGAGAGAAGCAACCAAGAACCACGCTGGAGAAAAAAGGAGGTCATGGCGAAGTGCCAGGGAATGTCAGCTCAATGTTCACCAGGAGGTCAGCAGCCTCCAGAGGTACCAAGTCAATGAGAATCAGCTCCTACCACCCTATGCTGGTGGATGCCCTCCTACTGCTGGCTCTTCTGGGGAACTGCCTCCTGCATCTCTACACACACATGATGTCTTTTGATAGTTTTCCTGTGAGGCTGCAGACCTTTTATTTAATGATTCTTTTGAGCTGAGTCATGCAAGTGCTAATATTTAGGAAGTCAACTGGCACTAACTAGATTAGAGCTAGGAAAGACTGTGACACACTCTGTTCCAGTAATCTTGGTATATACAAACTCAGCAGCAACACCTCTGAGAGCCCGGGGAAGAATTAACAGAGACCTGAACAGGAAGCAATACAGGACCATCGGGTTCTGCCTTGTTTTCCAAATATAATTGTTGAAATTAATGTTTCTCAATAATGGAAAGCCAGGAAATAGATCAACCAAGACGATGAGCATGAAAGCGTGGCTTGGATCCAAGGCTAATTATGAGAAACCACCACAGAAAACTGTTTCCAAAGAGCTAAGCCTGACTAGTCATTATGTACCTCCCCCATCCTTCCCAGAACGCTTAGTCTGGCCACTGGGAATAAGTTGGGGTTTTTTGTATGATAGGTGTGTTCACCTAGGAAAACACTCAGGAACAAATATTCTTTTTCAAGTTCATGTCTTGAGATAAGCCCGGAGCATATTTGACACACTCAGGTCAAATACACTTACGAAAAATCCCGAGTCTCAGTTTTAGGAAAAGGAAAATGTATTTCATATATTCTTCTGAAAATGTGACGTTCCACTTCTGCATTCTGAGCAATTCATTAAATTTACAGTTTGTTCTATTCGTATAGGTGGTATCTAGCAGGGACTGTGTAGAAACCTTTGTCTTTTTTCCAAAACAACTCGGATGAAATGGAAATATTTGCAGACTGTACCACCGATACTCCTGCTCAATGCTTGGTGGAATTGCTGTAGAAGAGTAAGTAACTTCTGAGATGCAGGTGTTTAGCCACACACAGAGCTAGTCCCTTTCTTTGTTTACTTTTCCAGCAGCCTTAAATTTTACAGATGCTGCTTTGGAACATTTATTCCAAAATTTAGCAGTTGTGATGGGGTCCTCTCAGAAACTGCTGCTGAGCTGTGGTAATGTCTGCTGCACTTTGAGGTCTGAGCCTGGAAACAGGAGACAAACTCTTTGTTTGAAAGCTGCAAATTGGCAAGCTGGGCTGCTATTGGTGATGCACAGAAAAGCATTTGGAGCAATAAAGTCATAACCAGTGACAGGATGTGTAGGAATGGTTCAAAGCTGCACCAGTGAGGTTCAGACTTGACATTAGGAACCATTTATTTATTGAGAAGGTGTTCAGATTCTTCATAGGCATCCTAGAGAAGTGATTGATGCCCCAAGCCTGTCAGTGTTTAGGAGGCATCTGGGCAATGCCCTTACAAACACACTTTAACTTGATCAGCCCTGAAGTGATTAGGCAGTTAGACAAGATGATTGTTGTAGGATGCTTCCAAATTAAATGGTTCTGTTCTATAGTTCTTCATTCCCTTCTGTTCCACTCTTCTATTCTATTCCATTCTAATTCTAATTTTAATTCTGTTCTACTCTATTCTAATTCTGTTCTACTCTATTCTATTCTAATTTTGTTCTACTCTATCCTGAAGTCTTTGGAAGTAACTATAAGATGCAGCACACAGATAAGGTGGGATTCTCCTTATTGCTGGCACCTTGACCTCTAATGGGAGGCTACCAGCAGAGAAGCTTGGCCAAGGCTCAGGGAAAGCTGGTCCTGTTGGGATAGAGCCCAGCAGGTCTGGCATCTGCCACATCATTTACCTGATATCTGAATAATCCTGACACAGCTCCTTGACGTACTCCTTGATGTTGTCTTTTTTGTTCTCCCCAATGATATTGGCAATGTGGTGAAGGACAGGAAGGAGCCAGTCACAGTTAGAACCCTGTGAATGAAGAGGCATATGGGGATATCAGTGAGGAGAGCAGCACCTGCAAAATGCCTTTTCCCTGTCAGCACTCAGCATGGCAGTGGGATGGTTTTACTGCTGTAAGACAGTGGCATTGCAGGCAGGACAGCAGTGTGCTGCTGGGGCAGGGGCCAGCATGCTGGCTGAGCAGTGGGACGACAGCCTTGGGAGCTCTGCTGAGTCCTGGCTCCGGAATCTCTGATCCCTTCACAAGCACCCTGTTAAGCCAGACCCTGAGCAGGGTGTTGTAGCTGTGGTCCAGCATAGCAGCAAATGCCAGAATTAATTTCCTGCTGCCTAATAGTTTTGGGTGCCTCATTTCTGAGTGAGATCAGTGTCAGTGAGATTTAGTGCCTGCAAAATCCAATGAAATAAACTTTTGCTTCCCAGACTGATGCTGCCTAGTGATGAAAAATGAAAACAGTCACAGTTATGTCCCCATCACCCTCTTGTATGCAGTCTGTATGCCTGGATATATCTTCTCATCTCCACGGCCTCACAAACTGTACCCAGGTCAGGGATCCTTTGGAGAAAAGGTGCATCCCATGACCCAAGGGAACAGGTGCAGGAAGAAGTTTTCACAGGATTAGTGTGATCCTACAGCACATGAACCACCACAAAGTGGCCATGTACCTGGGAAGTCTGTTAAAACCCCAGGAGCTGCAACAGGAGAGCTGCCAGCTGAGCACACACAAGTCACTGCATCAGAGTAGCCTTCAGGCTGGAAGCTCACACCGTTAACTTGCAGTAATCATCTTCTTGCTCTTTTTAAAGCATTTTCACGTTTCTTGGCGTTTGTCCTTCTTGACACCCTGCTGCTTGTTCCCTGGCATATCAAGCAAGGATATTGCACCTCTGGGAATGGAGCAGTCAGAAAGAAACTCACATACCTGATTAATGAGCATATCATTAAGGATTCTGGCTTCCTGGTTCATCTTTTCACTCACTTGCTGCCGTGTCTGCATGTTCATTTTCCGCCTGGGTTTGATGACCTGTGAGATGTATTCCCTCACCACATACTTATGAACATCACATAGAAGCTCCTGATTAAAAAAGATAGCAAACCTCATGGTTTTGATGTGTTTCTTTATATAAGGCCATAACAGTGAAAGACAGCAGGGGAAGCCCTCAGATCTTTAGCAGCAGATGAGGGCCTAGAGGAGATACACAAAGGCAGTGCACTATCAGCACCTGCTGCCTGGGCCAGCCCTGCTGAAGGGAGTGCGTGGCTTGTAGCCCCTTGCTCCAGAACAAAGTGATGGCAGTACCAAAGGGAACTCCTCACCCTGAAGCAGCCCATGAGTTTGTGTTGGCAGCTTGACTTCTCAGTAGCAATGGGGGATTTTTAGCATTGATGTAAAAGTAGGTTTTGATGGTGTTTGCACATTTTCAGAATAGAGCTGTTGTGAGCTACCCATTTATTTCACAACTGCACAGATATGAAAGGTCCCTATGGAATGACAACACACAATGCTCAGTGGTAATGCTCACCAGAGCTTTCTGTTCCTCTCTAAAGAAGTCAATTTCTGTATTTAAACTACAGAAAGGGAAGGTGTTGCAAATGTCATGTGGACATACAGTAATGGCAGAAGTCCTGTGCACCAGCAGTCCTCACGGTTATAAACAGCCCTGCTGATGGAGTCTGCAGGTTGAACCACAGTCTGCAAATGACAGTGGGACCCCCCCCAGCATTACTGCCCTTAGACATGGGACCAGCCACCTACCTGCCCCAGGGGCTCCCTCATGTATTGCAGGTGCTCAGAGAACTGTGAGACTGCTGATGCCAATGAGACTGGCCTTTCCATTGCCAAAATCCAGTCCTTGGTCAGGATTTTCTGAAGGAGTGGCTGAAAAAAGATCAACTCATTGATGGCACTGACAATGGTTACACCAGCTGATGCCCTAGCAGAAGGCACCCAGGTTTGTGCCTGCTTAGGGGCTTGAATAAAATACCACAGAGTGCCAATGGTGCACCCATTCTGTGTGAAGGTACACCAGGAGGTAGACCCCACGAGCACAGAGCAGGCTGGGTTTCTCCTTCCACCCTAGGGAATTAAGACCTGCATCTCCTCTTTCTGGGTGGGCAGCCCAGTACAGACAGGTGAAACATCACTCTGCAAGCAGGAGGTGCTTTGGCATTAAGGATATACTTGGGATGCTACAGCCTCTTCCACAAGAAAATCAAACCCCTCTTGATCACAGCACTCGCAGGGGTCTGTCTGTGCTCTCTGCAGACCCATATGTCTGCACAGTGTCACTGGGATCTTCCTTCTGCTCACTGCTTTGGTGTGGTGGTGGCAGGCAATACCAGTGGGGAGCACCCCCAGCTTGATGCCTTATGGTCAGTGGTGTCTGTGGGAGTGATGCCACCATTTCCCGTCAGCCCTGGTACAAGATTCTCTGACCAAGTGTCCCCAGCAGGTTATTTCCAGGTCCCTAGAGCTAATGTGCCTCCCCACAGAAACACAGAAATATCTGCCAAAGGCTTCTGAAGAAGAAAGAGGCTGCCATAAGGGCCAAATTTTAAAAATCTCTTTTCTGGCACATGCCCTTTGTACTTTTCCCCCCTTAGCTCTCAGCATCTCTGTTTTTATGTTCCTGGCAATCTCCCTCCCAATTATCTCTCCCATTTGTTTCCTCCTCCTGTGCTTCCAGCCTGCTGGGGAGTTGTTTAGAAACATTTTGCCTTGGCTGCTCTCAGTTCTCATGGCATTTTGGTTCTCTTGCTCAATGTCTTGGCTTGCCTCCTTCCTTGCCTGCCCCTCAGGCTCAAAGACAAGCTCTGCAGTTACGGGAAAGTCCCCTTGGCCAGGAAGACTTGGCTTAGTTTGGTGCAGTTGTGTGACTGTCAGTTTCTGAAAGTTAAGTTCAGTGATTTAGAAGGTCAGTTAGGACAAGTGAAAAGGGATGGATCAAAAGGCATAATTTCCTCCCATCTCTTGTGTTATCAGGTAGAACTAGTGGACCACCAACAGGCTCAGAGCAGAAAGTCCCTTCTGGGAAGCATGCTGGCATGGCAGCACACTGTATTTTAGTCCTCTTAGCACAAATTAAACTGATATCAGAACTTTATCAGCGGACACCAGAGCTTTAGCATGCTCATGCTGTAAGAGTCGGTCTATCTTCACCATGGGAACATCCTGGAAAAATCACCTCTATCAGAATAAATTTTGTCCTGTCTGAAAAAGTTGATAACAGGCTGTGATGGCAGATCTATGACTAAGCAAGACTAAATCAAAGTCCTGAAAAATCCACGTTTTGATAGAAAGAAAAATGTGCAACTGGTGGTGTCCAACTGACTTCTCTAGCATTTCACTGTGGGTAAAATTTCCTCCCACTGCTTTGCCTGAGGTGCTAGAAGCCACTACAAACCCTTTTATTTTGGTTGTCTTTGTGTTAAAGCAAACAGCTTAACAGATGCATCATTGTTTGTAGTGAAAGACTCCCAGGGTGTTGGAAGTGTTGTTTGGGGTTAAGGAGGATTCCTTTGAATGTTAGACAAGATGCATTTTGGACGGCAATGTCATGGGCTGTAAAATGAGGTCCAGTTGGCAAGACAGGGGAAGGTCAATGGCTCTGAGCTGCTGCAGTGGTCCTGCACATCTCTCTTACATTTAGGAAATAATGTCACCAAGATCCTCTTACCTGTGCTTTTTGTTTTAATTTGTTTAGAAAAATATTTGTGAAGTTTCTTGTCAGATATGCCAAAATCTTCTGCAGTTCCTCAGTGTCGACATTAAACATTGTTTCTAGCCCTGACCTACAGAGAGAGTGAGACACCAGCAACGGGTTAATGTTAAAATGTAAATTCCTAAGCATCTTATCCAGGTTGGCATCTCAGGCATGATTTTAAAATAAATCTAGTAGATCCTCTGGGACCTGGAGAATAAATCTTATGAAGAGCGATTGAAGGAGCTGGGGCTGTTTAGTTTGAGGAAGAGGAGGCTGAAAGGAGACTTCATTGGTCTCTACAACTACCTGACAAGACAGGTTGGTACTGGTTTCTTTTCACAGGTGATTAGCGACAGAACAAGAGAGAGTGGCTTCAAATTGCAGCAGGGTAGGTTTAGAGTAGACATTAGGAAAAACTTGTTCACAGAAAGAGTAGTAAGACATTGGGACAGGCTGCCCAGGGAGGTGGTTGCGTGTCCATCCCTGGATGCGTTTGAAGATTGTTTAGATGTGGTGTTGGGGGATATGATTTAGAAGTGAGCGTAAGGCTGATGGTTGGACTTAATGATCCCAAGAGTCTTTTCCAACCTGAATGATTCTATGATTCTTTTAGAAACAATGGGTGAAAGTAATGGCTCTTTTGCACAATACTGTATTCTGAATATTAATCACAACTGAGTAATTATGCTTAAAAACCCCTGATTTCCTCATCAAGCAGGATGGAGTGGTTCAGCCATTCAGGGCACATGCACAAGCTGGGTACTTTTTCACTTGAGCAACACTTTTGATTAATGATGCCCAGGCACCTGAGAGAGCACTGTAGGATTAATGGGTAAGAACTAAGTGAATAAGGAGGCTACACAAGGGAAAGCTGCTGACCCCGCATCCTTCAAAGCCTGACTGACTCAGTCTGTGCAACTTCTATCAGCAGTGGCTGGGACAGTGAATTACAGAGGTGGAAAAATTGAATTTCCTAGGGACCCTGTGTACTTCTGCAAGGTTTCACACCAATGAGCAAGAAAATCAGCTTCTGAAAGGTTAATGATACTCCCAGCAGTAGTGTGGGCTTTGGGAACATTGCAAGCTCCTGGCTTTCTTCTCACATTCCATCCCTGCTGTAACATGCTCTGGCGGGAATTGAGGCAGTATCACCAAAATGTGAATGGACCCTTGGCTTCCCTGGACATGTCACGTCCACTGAATCACTACAGAAAGAATCTGGCCACATCCATTGCTGTGACCCAGAGCAGGGTGGGTTCCTGCCACTGCCCACTAGCTCGTTTGTCTTTCTGAGGGCGCCCAGACCAAACTACAAAACATCAACAGCATCCCTCTCACCCCAGGCTAGGGCTTAGCTCCAGAGCTCCTGCTGAGCACCTGATATCTGGGTCCAGCATCCACAGAATAATGCGACTGGGTCACCTACCTCTGACCCGCAACATCGCCCCGGGCTCACGAATATTTGCCTCGACTCAGGAATAAATCCGGCAGAGCAAATCTACCACGCAAATTCTCACCAGCTGCCTACCTGTGGTGGCAAGTCCCGTCGCCGCTCGCCGGCCCTCAGCAGGACGGGAGGCGGTTCGGCGGGATTGCTGGGGACACCGTGCCATCTAGAGCCTGCCCGGCGCTAGTGCGGGGCCGCGGCTCCCGGGGCACCGCCACGCGACGTCCTCTGCGGACCCGGGAACACCGGCGTCACCGCACCCTGCGGCCGCCGGGCCGGCAGCGGTGGAGTAGCATGGGCTGGAGACACCAAGCCCAGAGCTGGAGATAGCCAGTCCGAGCACTGGAGATACCATCCCACGCTTTGCGGTGGCCAGACCCCATGCCCTGGGTCTTTTGACTGGCTCGACCTCCTAACGGCCACGTCTGCACGGCAGAGACGACTCCAGATGCTGAAAAGCCCCTGAGCCTTGGTGGGCTGTCCTGTACTGTGGCTGCAGACTGATCACCTAGGTCTGGTGCTGTGGAACAGCCCCTGTTCCCCGTGGCACTGTCACTGCGTGGGCAGCTGCCAGCTAGGAAGTGTGAGGTCATCATGCACTGGGCTGATGGAGCAGCCCCTGGGACACACAATGACTGGCAGCACCCTACTTTTGAGGTGAGTGTGTCTCTTCTGGAAACACTCTGACAATCAGAGCTGGCAGGCATACCTGTTCATCAGTTGCCGCTTCCATGCATGGCTTTAAGTAATTCATAACACATGCAAAGCCCTAGGAGGTCCTGCTGCCAACAAGGATGGCAGAGGTTTATTTGCAGGTTGAGTTCCTTCAGAGAGTTTTTCTCCAGTCTGGTGCCAAAAGCAGCCTTCCGCCCATGTTGCTGGGTTTATACTGCTAAGCTCCAAGACAAAAGGTGAGAAATGACTCCTCTGAGCCTGAAAAAGGTGGGCTAAAGATGAGTTTAAACTTTCCTGCAAACACTGGATCCATTCCTGCTTCTGCCTCTTCACCCTTGTGACTTTTATCTGCATCTCTTAGGGAGTATCCCCCTCAGAAGATGAGAAAGGACTGGGGGCTGACCATCCAGCAGGACACCCCAAGGAGACCCTGATTGTTTCTTTCCAAATGCTGCCACCCTCCCAGACCCCAGCAACATAGTGGCTCACTTAGTGGGGAGCAGACTTACATCAGGTCATGGAAACTGTTGATGTAGGCAACGAAATAGGGCACAAAGATGGGGCTGTCCCGGGTGCTGCTCCATGCGACAAACTCTTCCCCGAACCTGTGGGAGAAGACATACAGGTCATGCTAATGGTGTGGTGATGGAGAATGACTCATCTTCTGTGTACAGGGCAATGGTTGGAGGCACTAGTGGCTGTCCCCACCTGTCCCCTCTGTATGCAGATGTGTTTTTTCCAGCTGTCATAACACATGTGTGCATTGGAGAAGAATAGATGGCAGATAATTACGGGTTTAGGATGTGCTCGCTGGAGTGGGTAAGTAGCACTTCTGGAGAGAAGCCAGGGATCTCAGCACTCCAAATCTCTGACTTTCCTTCACACTGAGAGACTAATAGCAGCCGTGGTACTTAGGCTCATCAATCTGGTCCTTCATTTTTGTGGCTTTTGGGGCAATACAACACATGCCTTCTTAAGAACGAAAGAAAAGCATTTACCTCAGGCCTGATCTTACAAAAGAAGGCGAATAGGAATGGAGCAGCACAACTACATTTGAACCCATGAGCTCGGTGGCCTGTGTTGGGGAGCCATTTTCTGCACAGCACACACTTCATGGTTTTGACAGCTGGGTCCACACTGCTTGGGAAACAAGTGCAGATTGCTGGGTTGTTAAAGGTGAGAGTTCAGAAGGGGAAGTGTTGCCTTTAGCACACTTTGGACACCTGCCATGCCCCAGGTTCCTGATCTGAGAAAGCAGCGCTTGGACTCCCCACACTCACTCCTGTGAATCATCTATTAGCAAACTCCCCATCAGGCCCCTGCTGGAGGTGGGAATCTTGAAAGGTTAATGTGAAACTATTTTTAGTCTTGCCCAGAGTTGACTCAGGCCAAACATGCTTTCCTCCTCTGCAGATTGCTGCCCCAGTCTGTGGCTGCAAAACCCTGGGAACCGAGTCACACTGGAGGGGTCTGGCAGCCTGTCAATGTGCTGCAGCTGCAAGTGACCAGCATTCACTGTCACAAAAGTCCTGGATAGCTGGGACTGCAGTTGTCCTATCCCTTTCTAGCCAGTAGATCCTGTCTGGAGCTCTGACATCAAATTCTGGAACTCGCAAGGGTTCCATATTAGTCTGTTCATTACTCTCTCCAAGTCATTTTGCAGCTTGCTTCTTACTGGGCTCACTGTGATCTCTAATTCTCCCAGAAGCAGGACCAAGCCTGCCTGGTGCCAGCACCCAGCCCAGCACCCAGATATTTTCCCTGTCTTTTCAGTAATGTGGGACTCATTTGGAAGGAACATGGCGCCTGGAACAGGGACGACTTAGTGTAAGAAGGACACCACCACACTATAAGAAGGATATTGAGGTGCTGTAGTGGGACCAGAGAAGGGCAACGAGGCTTGGGAGCGGTCTGGAAAACAGGTCTTATGAGGAGTGGCTGAAGGAAATGGGGTTGTTTAGTCTAGAGGAGAGGACGCTGAGAGGAGACCATATTGCTCTCTACAACTGCCTAAAAAGAGGCTGTAGCAAGGCAGGTGCTGGTCTCTTGTCCCAAATTACTAATGGTAGGATGAGGGAAAATGGCCTCAAGCTGTGCCAGTGGAGGTTTAGTGGGATATTAGGAAGAAGGTGGGCACTGGAACAGGCTGCCCAGGGAGGTGGTGGAGTCACCATCCTTGGAGGTGTTTAATAAACAATAGAACACTTGAGGCCATGGTCTAAGGGTTAGGGAGATGTTGGGATGAGGGCTGGACTTGATGATCCTGAAGGTCCTTTCCAGCCATGATGATTCTATGAGTCTATGATTCTATGACCTTGGTATGAATTCATGCAGCTCTGCCAGGCACAGCTCAAGCATTTTTGTTTCCAGGCTTCTGCTGATCACTCCAGATATCTTCATGTGCTCGCCAATGATCTAGAAAAGGGCAAGGGAAAACTCCAGTAAACAGAACAAGCACAGGCAAAACATGTCATACAGCTTTGGTTAATAAAAGTGACTTGCCTAGCAAAGGGGGAAACAGCTGACTGTTGTCAAGTGGTTTTCATTATTCTCTGGCAGTTTTAAAAATAATAATCTAGAATGTGCCAAGAGATACACGGGAATAATCATCCATCCTTAACAGACCCATGTCTTCTGCTGTCAGACTGCTAGTTAGATGTGCCGGTGACTGGAGCCCCAAGCTGCCCAGGTGCCATCCTCCTCTTCTGGTGGGATTTGCAGGAGGGATCAACCCACAACACAATGTCCAAGGGGAACTAAGTTGTCCCCGTGTCACCACTTTGAGAGTGTCTATAAGCATCATCCCTGATGCCCACACAAGTCCCTTCCTCTGAAGTGTCACAGGGGCCATATGGTCAGGCATCACCCTGAAATCCTGCTCCCATTCCCACTACTCCAGCTGCGTCTCCAGAATGGGGCAGGCCACTGTCCTTCTGTCACTTCCCAAGGCATCCTACCCATCTGCTAACCGAGCTCAGAGCTGCCTTCCCAGGGAGCACACAATGGTAGTACTCCTGTGTGGAGAGATAGTCACGGCAGCCGGCAAGACTCTGATTTTCATTTTGTCTCTCTCCCTGCTGGGTTTTGTTGGGTTTTTTTTTTTAATTATTCAGTTGAAATGACTCAACCCTTTAAGTAAAGAGAATGAATCAAACCCCTCCTGCATTTATTACCCTGTAGTCCCTAAAGCTGGTAGGAGCTTTTGTTTCTGTACAGTTTCAATTGGATGGCTCTCACTGCCTACTGCCTTTCTGTGGCTGCCACAGCCCTGGGACAAAGTTACTCTTTCAGCTGAGGGGTTTTTCTAACCAATCTTTTTTCTTTTCTTTTCTCTTTTCTTTTCTTTTCTTTTCTTTTCTTTTCTTTTCTTTTCTTCTCTTTTCTCTTTTCTCTTTTCTTTTCTTTTCTTTTCTTTTCTTTTCTCTTTTTTCTTTGCCTTGTCCTCTCCTCTCCTCTCCTCTTTTGTCTTTTTTCTTTTATTTTCCTTCCTTCCTTCCTCCCTTCCCCTTCCCTTCCCTTCCCTTCCCTTCCCTTCCCTTCCCTTCCCTTCCCTTCCCTTCCCTTCCCTTCCCTT
>JAOXOE010003513.1:0-25366 GCA_028565055.1 Phoeniculus purpureus
GATCCTGCTGTGGCAGGGGGATTGGACTGGATGATCTTTCAAGGTCCCTTCCAATCCCTAATGATTCTATGATTCAAAGATGCTAGACAGAGGGCTCAGAAGGGCATCTCCTCCAAGAAAAACGACATGCTACTGGGAGAAAACATGACCTCAGTTGTTCAGAGCAAGAGTGGCATCTGCATGAGATGGAACTTCTTCATGGTGAGGGTGACAGAGCACTGGAAGGGGCTGCCCAGGGGGCTTGTCGAGTCTCCTTTTCTGGAGGCATTTAAAACCCACCTGGACATGTTCTTGTGTGACTTGATCTAGATGATCCTGCTGCTGTGGCAGGAGGATTGGACTAGTTGATCTTTTGAGGTCCCTTCCAATCCTTAATGTTCTATGATGCCCAGTTGGCCCAGAGGAATCGATCCTGCCATTTGAACTTGTCCAAGTACAAACCTTAAGCCCTGCCTCAGGTTAATCATCCTTTGTCCACCAAAACGAATCATAAATCGCTTTGCCATCTTTGAGCACAACTCTCCTTGCAATGGAGCTGAGCAGTGTTAGGATGTGACCCTCTGGGGTAGGACCATCTCTGGTGCCGCTATCCACTTCTTTGTCTACTTTAGTCAGCTGCGGAGGGAAAGAGCGGAGGAACCCAGCGGTAACGCAGCCATGCCCCTAAGTCCTGTGGCCATCACGTCACATTCAGTGGTGAGGTCGTGAATTTTTTCCACCTCTCTGTGTGCAAACTTGTGCAGAATCCCAGTTCAAAGCCTTGGATATAAGCAGAAACTTCATCTCATCTAGTCCAGTGGGTCCCTTTACATGCTTGAAGCGTGCACTCTGCTGAACTCCTGTTGTGGGACTTGTGTCAAAGTCATACTTGAAAGACAACAGGGTAAAAGAAAGCAGGTCTTTTGAATGTACTGCAAAAACATCTAAAGAAGTTATCAGGGAAGGTGATCAGACTGACAAAAGGGAAGGACAAACCAACAAACTTAGCAACAAAACACAAGACTCGATGAAAATGCTCCCCGGGCTCTTCCAGCAGAGTCTACCAAAGGATGCGACAGAGAGGGACACCTTTCTGAGTGCAGAGCTCGGGCTGTTTGATCATTGCCCTGCGCGGTTAGAAGAAGCATGGTGCACACGTTAAATGTTAGGATTTTCTTCATGCAGAGTATGTCTAAAAGAAGGGAGGGAAGGATGGTCCTGGAAATTACAGATCGGTTACTTCGACTTCAGTGCCAGGAAAACCGATGGAGCAGACCATCCTGTGTTCCTTTATGCAACGTGTATGGGAGAACCAGGTGGTCAGACCCAGTCAGCAGGGGTTTATGAAGGGCAGGTCCTGTTTAACAAACCTGATCTCTTTCTATGACAGGGTAACCTGCTTGTTGGATGAAGGAAAGGAACAGGGAGGTGGTCACTCCCCTCTACTCAGCTTGGGTGAGACCAGACCTCAAGTCCTGTGTCCAGTTTTGGGCCCCTCACTACAAGAAGGACATTAAAGGTCTGGAGAGGGGACAGAGGCGATTACCAAGCTAGTAAAGGACTTGGAACCTGTGTCATGTGAGCAACAGCTGAGGAAGCCTGGAGAAGAGGAGATTTGAGGGGAGACCCTATTGCTCTCCGCAACTGCTTGAGTGTAGCGAGATGGGGGTTGACCTGCTCTCCTTCTCATATTTATGTGGAACCTCCTATGTTCCAGCTTACACCCATTGCCCCTTGTCCTATCACTAGATGACATTGAGAAGAGCCTTACTCCATCCTCCTGACACCCACCCTTCACATATTTATTAGCATTAACGAGGTCACCCCTCAGTCTCCTCTTCTCCAAGCTAAACAGACCCAGCTCCCTCAGCCTCTCCCCATAAGGGAGGTGATCCACTTCCTTCATCATCCTCATTGCTCTATGCTGGACTCCCTTCAGCAGCTCCACATCTCTCTTGAACTGAGGGGCCCAGAACTGGACACAATACTCCAGGTATGGTCTCACCAGTGCAGAGTAGAGGGGGAGAAGAACCTCTCTTGATCTGCTAACCACCTCCGTTCTGATCCACCCCACATGCTGTTGGCCCTCTTGGCCACAAGAGCACACTGCTGGCTCACGGTCATCCTGCTGCCCACCAGGACCCCCAGGTCCCTTTCTCCTACACTGCTCTCCAAGAAAGGAGACCCTTTATGGCATCACTTAGACAGTCATCTCTTGCCCTTGTCTGAGTGACCATGAAAAACAGCCCCTGGACTCAGCACCATTCGGATACCTGCATCTCCCTTCCACCTTACAGGATGAGTCCCCTTGTTTTCTCCCAGCTTTCCTGGCAGAGACCACACTGTCTCCATCTGCAGCCATTGCCACTGCTCTGCCCTGGACTTGTACAAGATTTCATGTTCTGGACCCTAAGTGATGGGATTTTCTCAACCACCCAGGACGAGCTGTCTGACCTAAAGACCTGGGTGACCCTCCCAGGCTCTATCGTAGTAGGAACAGGGAACTCTTTGGTTCTTCTGCTCCTAACTTCTCATGCACAGACTGTGCTGGCTCCTCTCACCTCCCAGGCGCTCAGACAAAGGCTAACAAAGTTCACCACTCACCAAACATCGAGAGGACTCCACAGGCAAACCAGACCACCAGGGAGAAACCCACGCTGCCAGAGTTTTTCAGGACTCCTTTTGGGGAGATAAAGATGCCACTGCCAACCATGCTGCCAATGAGGAGCGAGAAAGCCCGCAGCAAAGTTATCTTCTTCCTCAGAAAGACAGCCTTCTCTTTGTCCTTGCCTTTCTCCATGGCTTCCTTCTAACCCCAGGGGGAGGCTGTGCACTCAGGAGCTGCGCTCTCCCAAGCGCCCTCAAGGCTCACCTGTAAGACAAGGAAAGAGTTAGGGTTTCAGGGGGTTGTCTTTCCTGGGCGAGGTTTTTCATAGCAGCCTGTTGAGATCTGATGGATCTGTTCTCCTTGGTTGCTGGGTGCAGCAGCATCTAACCCACTCAGGGTCTTCTCTCACATCAGCAGAGCTCTCGAGAGGGACTCCAAGCGTCTTGTGCCTAGGAGCACTAAGCACCACACGTCGTACGTCTGTTGTGCTGTAAAACACAACTGAGCGCTGAGTAGACTCTGTAAGTTTGATTTGTGTGTTTTCTGCAGAGAAGTGTAAAGGTTGGGTTTAAAAAGTCGAAGAGACGTTAAGGAAAGGTTTGTGTTTGCTTTGGTTGTTGGTTTGATGAGCAAAGAGCTCTGTTAGTTTGGGCACGCAGACGATTCAAGATTTTTTAACTCTTCCTGTCCATCCTTGCGAAATGAACTAACCCCGATTTTCTCACTGGGGGCTTCATTTCATCAGTGCTCCTCAATATACTCTCAAGCCTTCTTGCTAAGAGTATTGAAGAGTCAGGAGCAAGTGCTGCTTACAACCATGAGACAGAGCCTCATCCACAGCAGACGTATCATTTCCTCTATTCGTATCTGCACTTCAGAGGTGATAACAGCAGGAGTGAAGTTCTTCCTAGAAAAGGAACTTCAGCCGCTTTGGGGATCACACTCATTGACCTACATCCAACTGTCTTGCACCACAGTAACCTCCCACTTCACTGTCTTGTCTCTCCAGTCACCCTCTCAACCCTAGGTAGGCATCTTCACCAAGAATCTCACTTTCAGGAGAGAAGGAGAAGAGGAGACTGAGGGGTGACCTCATTAATGTTTGTAAATATGTGAGGGGTGGGTGTCAGGAGGATGAAGCCAGGCTCTGCTCAGTGTCTGCTAATGATAGGAGATGGGGCAACGGGTGTGAGCTGGAACATGGGAGGTTCCACATCAATATGAGAAGGAACTTCTTCCCAGTGAGGGTGACAGAGCACTGGAATGGGCTGCCCAGGGGGGTTGTGGAGTCTCCTTCTCTGGAGGTGTTTAAAACCTGCCTGGACATGTTCCTGTGCGACTTGGTGATCCTGCTGTGGCAGGGGGGTTGGACTAGATGATCTTTCAAGGTCCCTTCCAATCCCTAATGTTCTGTGATTTTTGTGATTTAGAAGAAACAGAGATGATGACCTTGTAAGTGAGCTACAGCAATAGCAGCTCCAGAGCAATAGAGCAGGTCTGCCCTTTGCGTAGTGCTCGTGTGAGTGTTCCTTTGCAGGCATAAGCACATGACTGACCTCAAGTGAATGGGTGAACTGTATTTTTATTGCTATAAAATGAAGCACAGAGTTTACTGACAAAAGCAGATTGAGCAGCTGGTGGGGATTTTTAATCACAGAGAAGATTCAGTGGTTGCTGAATGCTAATCCACAACTGCTTACAGAATGGTGCTGCTCCCGCAGCGTGTGGCTTTTCCTGCTCAGGAGTTAAGGAACGTGTTTTAACCCAGTATTGATGTGTGGTTATTGAGTGACTTTAAAAGAGCATCTATGAAAGCAGCAGCGTATAGGAGCCATTTTATTTATGCGTATATAATGCAAATCCATATAGGTTTATTTATAAACAGAGTGAACTGTGCAGGGTATGTCCTACAGGAAACAAATGGGGGGGCTGGTGATAGACTCCCATAAAGTTTTATGATGTGGCTTTCTGGCTTTCAAGATATTGCTGATTTGCTTGTTTTTTTTAAAAAGAAAGGAGCCCAAGACAGTACTTCAGAGACTTGGCTGCGAGCGTTTGTATTTCAATATCAAATGACTGTATTAGCGCTCTCCTCCTTCTGGTGTTAACTCATCTGAAGGAAGGGCAGATGAGTTGTTGGGATGGGACTCGAGGGAGTCCGTAGCACCAGTCGTGTCTGTCTGCACTGCCACAGTGGGTGTGGAAATGTGGATGATGGCTGTTCTGCTCCCACTCTTAGTGTGTGAGGTTTATGAGTTCATAGCCATCTATTACTCTAAAACAGAGCTGAGCTTCTGCCAAGCAATGAATTCAGGGTGAGGTTGGCCTCTTTCAAACCTGGGAGAAATCGCTTGCAGGAACAAGGCCCCGGCAGTGCAGCACCCCAGACTTCCTCTGCGGAGGATTCTAGGCTCAGTAGCTCTGCTCAGGATTGCTCACCCCATGACCCTGCAAGATGCTCAGGTCTCAGTTGGATGAAAACAGCTTTCGTCTTTTTAAATCAATGTAAGCATGCAAACTGCTTGGAGATCGTTAGGGAGCTCAAGGACTTAAAGATGCTTAATTGGTTTACAGAGCTAAACTCCTTAAAGAGCTTAAGCTGCTGTGAAAACGGAAGCTGCTTTAAATCCCCCGTTCTCCCTGCTGCAAGACTAAGGGCATTGCAGGGTGCCAGTTATAGGCTTGGCTACCACTTGGCTACTGCAGAGCAGCCAGCCAGCCCTCCAGAGGGGAAGGCTTTCCTAGGTGCCACAGGGGCTGCCATGGCCAGGACATCTTGTTCGCCAGTTGCTCTGGACTAGTGAAACAGCCCAAGAGGCTGCTGAAAGCAGCTGTAATTTGGGGAGGTCTGAGTGCTTGCACTTAATGTGGGAACCAGAAAGTGAGAGGCCTATGAGCAATGGAAAACAACAGCTCTGTGAACATGTGGCGCCTTTTGTTCTGCTCTGGGGTTTGTCTGTTGTTGTTTGTTTTTGTCTGGCTTCTGCTTCAGCTGCTGACTCTCGTTGTCTTTTGTGATTCGAATGCCCACTTTCACACTAGGAGAAAATCCAAAGTCTCTTCCTTTTTAATACACTGAGAGCTTTCTCTGCTTAAGGTGAGCACAGCCAGCTGTTTTGTCTTCAGCTGATCATTTTAGTGCTGCTTCCTTGTGCCGAATCCACGTTTTTATTGCTGCTCTGCTGTCATCAGAATGATGCTGGAGCTGCTGTTCTGTGGCTCTGTTGGGATGGAGAGGTTACGTCCCTTCCCTCGCCTGTGTTCTTGGCTCATGCAGCCATTCTGCTGCAGACTTGTGTGGAGGTGCTGCACAGGGTCTCTCTGTCAGATACAGCTTGTGAGCGCCTCTGGGAACTGGTGTTGGGGCAGTGTCCAGCCAGGCCAGCGTGGGAAAGGAGGGTCTGTGCTCCAGCCCTTTCACCTCACCATGGGCAAGCTGGGCTCGCACATAACCTGACACAAGCTGTCAAGGCAATGAATGTTGTTTGAATGCGTTTAGGTGACTGAGCCATGGGTGCTCTATAATACGACCCCGTGCCACTTGCCACCCTTCCTGTTTGTGCCATCTGTGAGCTAAGCAGTGATTATTTGGTGTTTGTGCCCGGGTCCTCGATTAAAAACCACCAATGCACCTGGTCTTGGACCTGTGCAAACACACTTCTTGCCCACAAAACTTCTCTGACTCAGTATCGCTGAATGACTGGCAGATGAGCAGAGCCTTCCCATTCTTCTTGAGCCACTACAGCCTCAGCTGACAGCTGCACTTAGCAGCAGCAGCAGCATCAAGACGAGTGCCCCTACCCTCTGCTTTCCCACCCACCCTATAAGGAGCAGTGAGAGTGACTGACAGACCCTCATGAGAGCCGTAGTGCCTGTTACCGGACTGAGCATGGTGTTGCAGACATAATAGCTGCTTGGCTGGGAGTTTTATGCTGGTTATTAATATACAAAGACAGTGGATATTTAGAAAGGTCTGGCAGGGATACACAGGAAAAGGCAGAGGCTTATTCATGAGTTAGTGTTAGAAGAGGACTTTGTTGCTGAAGGCTCCAATGAGCTTCCCTTCGCCTTCCCCATCCAGCGCACACACACAAAAGTTAGGCAACATCCCAAAGACGGGATGCATTTCCCTTGAGGAGAAGAGGATTTAAATTTAAAAGGCTCAGGCACTGTGCTGGGGCATCCAAGTGTGTTTGAAATGGTCGGAGCTGACAAACGACTGAGATGAAACGCGACTTGGAACTAAGTAGATTTGGAGTGAGAATAGAGGAGACTTCCTTAAAGATGTTTGATAGGTCATGGAGGGCAGGTTTTGCTCCAGAGGGCTGGATGGGGGCTAATAAATTACAGCTCCTCCTCTGCCCACTCTTTTCCTATTTTTTTTTTATCTTTTAAGAAAAGAAGAAGCAGGGGGCCTGGGAGCTGCTGATATGGAACTGGGACTTAAGCAACGAGGTAGACTTGTCTTGTAGCTAAAGACAAGGTTGAAGTTGTGTAATTTTGGGAGGCGCAGGTTGGGCTTGCAACGTGACCGAAAGAATCCCTTTAATCTTCTGAAAATGTGCCCAGTAGCCTGACACATGACATTGAAAAGATAGGAAGAAGTGTAGGTTGGGGACTGACCTGTTGGAGAGCAGTGTAGGAGAAATGGTCCTGAGGGTCCTGGTGGACAGCAGGATGACCATGAGCCAGCAATGGGCCCTTTTGGTCAAGAAGGCCAACAGCATCCTGGGGTGGATCGGAAGAGGGATAGTTAACAGATCAAGAGAGGTTCTTCTCCCCCTCTGCTCTGTCCTAGTGGGACCACATCTGGAATATTCTGTTCAGTTCTGGGCCCCTCAGTTCAAGAAGGACACAGAGCTGCTGGCAAGTCCAGTGCAGAGCCACAAAGATGATGGAGTGGAGCATCTCCCTGGTGAGGAAAGGCTGAGGGAGCTGGGTCTCTTTAGCTTAAAGAAAAGGAGCCTGAGGGATGAGCCCATTAATGTTGATAAATATGTAAAAGGGTGGGTGTCTGGAGGATGGAGCCAGGCTCTGCTCAGTGGCACCCAATGATAGGATGAGTGGTAACAGGTGTGAGCTGGAACAGAGGAGGTTCCACATAAATATGAGAGTGAACTTTGTCATGATGAGAGTGACAGAGCCCTGGAAGGGGCTGCCCAGGGGGTTTGTGGAGCCTCCTTCTCTGGAGATGTTTGAAACCTGCCTGGACGTGTTCCTGTGCAACTGGACCTGGATGATCCTGTAGTGGCAGGGGGATTGGACTGGATGATCTTTCAAGGTTCCTTCCCATCCCTGTGATGCTGTGATACACGTATGTCATTGTAAAGAGCTCTGAAAGGTGTCTCCACTTTTAAAGGTGTTGAATTTTTCTCTGCTTTGTGGAAGAGGGGGAACAAAACACCCACCACCAACACCCTGCTTCCAAAAGACTCACACCCGTGACTTCTTTGTGACAATTGCTCCAAACCAAGGGTGATTCAGATACCGGTTCCTTTTTAGCTAACCACCAAGCTCCAGTGGTTTGGATAAAAGGCACTCGTGGTGTGAGTCAGCCAAGGCTAACGTTTGGTTGGCAAAACCAAAACCATGCCTGCAAGGCTTTCGAAAAGTCAAAAGGCCTCTGCCCGTCTGCCAGAAAAGCCACCGCAGCTTCTTCTGCTTTCACAGAACCCCCTGTGTGCCACATGATGTTTTGGCTGCTAACTTCAATGTGGTAGCAATTAAACTCTGCTCTGTCAGTTCCCTTTGTGTTGGGGGGGGTGGATTTTACTGAGAAAGCTGCCCGTGAAGAGGTGGCAGCTATTTCTTCCCATAATTGCATCTGTTTCAGAGAGCAGACAGATGTTGGGCTGAAACTCATTATGGTATTCGCAAACCCCGTTGGGATCTGATGACCTAGTAACACTGAGCTGCTGTTCCTCATGAAGCCTCTAAAGCAGTTGCAGCTTTGAATCAAGAAATAACTTTGCAGAAGCTGGGAGGGAAGCGAAAAACTCCTAGCGAGGCAGACAGCAGCACGATAGTGATATCCCATTGCAGTGTGACTTGTGTGGGTTCAATTTATTTCAGTAAATCATCTTCCTCTTAGTCTTTTGCACAGTTGCCAGCCAGCCTTTGTGCTCTGGTGTGACCACAGCATGCCGATGCTGAGCTGGTGTTCACGCCCGAGGCGTACAGTCAGAATGAAACACCCGGTGACGTAGGACACAAAAGAAAGTCGGAGTAGGAAAAGCTCTCGTGAGGAAGCGGTGTGATAGAAATAGCTTTTACAAAAGGAAACCGTTATCAGTGTGATTGGGGTGTTGCCACACAGAGTCACTGCTGGGGATTCGGTTGGTGCTGGAACTGAGTCTGAAAGCCAGAAGCAAAAAATAGCACAGAATAGGCTAGAAAAGACCCCTGGGATCATTGAGTCCAACCATCAACCCCACTCTAAAGTCCACCGCTAAACAGGATCCCCCAACACCACTTCTAAGCATCTTTTAAACTCATCCAGGGATGGGGACTCAACCACCACCCTGGGCAGCCCAGTCCAGGGCCTGACCCCTCTCTCCAGGAAGACTTTCTTCCTGATGTCCAATCTAACCTTCCCCTACTGAAGCTTGAAGCCTTTCCCTCTGGTTCTGTCGCTGATGACCTGTGAGAAGAGACCAGCACCACCATCTCCACAGTGTCCTCTCAGTTGTAGAGAGCCGGTGGCTCCAATCCAGGCAATGTTTGCAGTTGCTGCACTAGGTTGTACTGGTGTTCTCCAAGGAGGGTAAGATGAGGTCTCCCCTCAGCCTCCTCTTCCTCAAACTAAACAGCCCCAACTCTCTCCATCTCTCCTCACAATATTTATTCTCCAGGCCCTTCCCCAGCTTCGTTGCCCTTCTCTGCACCTCGATGTTTCCCTTGTGCTGAGTTGCCCAAAATCGGACCCAGTACTCGAGGTGCTGCTTCATGGGGGCAATCGCGTCCCTACTCCTGCTTACTTTCTGGAAGACGACCTTTCCAGAAACGACAGCTTTTCTCCCCAAAAGTGTGTGTGTGTGGCTGCTGTCAGGGAGAGCGGGGATCTGTGCGGTGCTGACGGGAAATGGGAAGTCTCCATCAGCAGTGCCCTTACTTGGGGAAACTCCAAGGTGCTGTGCTGAAACAATGCTGTGAAGTCACAGGTCATGCAGCGAAGGAGGGTTATCAGCCCTGCAGGGAGAGGGTTCCTCCAGCCCTACGTGTTGGGAGACGCTTTGCTGGGCTGGGCTCGTTTGTCCACAGTTGGAAAGAGAATAAGTTCTGCAAGAGTCCCAGTGAGATCAGGCTAATGAAAGTTTTGTGGGAGACCTGTAGCTGAAGTTTTCCCCTGGGAAATGAGGTGGACTGGACATCCTGACTGTGATTACAGTAGCGAGAGGCACTTTTTCCAGCCTGCCTGTCCGCTCAGGGAAGGAAGCCGTTTGGTCTCCTTTTGGATATCCTGTGAAACCTAACGAGCCCGGCTGCCAGGAACTCCAAGCAGTTAGTTAATTTGTAAAGAGCCGAAAACTACCGTGTGTCGCGCGGGAAAGGACCGATTGGGTTCGCTTGTCTGGGTTTCTGGCCTTCCCAGTTCACTCCGGTAGTGACCCTGTCTCCATCCTAATGCAAAGTGCAGCTCTGAAGACAGATGAAATACGATTTCTTGGCCCGCCCTTGATGTGTTTGGAAGGAAGCGAAGTTTTCTTTAGTTCAAGTAGGAGCAAGCACGAGAAATATTCAGAGCCCGATCCAACAGTCCATTGAAAAACAAAGACATCTCGCTGCGATTTCCCAGCACTGCAGGGATGGGTCACAGAAATACTGAAGTTACGAAGTGGATTGTGTTGGGGGAGGAGTTGGTGGTTCATCTCTTCTAGTGTATTTTAACTAAGTTCAACTAAGCAACTGAGGGTCCAAGACCTGAAATTTATAATCTCCCTGCTGCGATCCAAGCAATATTTGCAGTCAGTACTCTGGCTTGTACTGGTGTTCTCCAAGGGGTGAGCTGATGAGAGGTTCTCTGCTTTCTTCTGTTCATCCAATACCACTCGTGGTATTCACAGAATCACAGAGCATTAGGGGTTGGAAGGGACCTTGAAAGATCATCCAGTCAAATCCCCCTGATGCAGCAGGATCCTCTAGATCAAGTCACACAGGAACATGTCCAGGCAGGTTTTAAATGTCTCCAGAGAAGGAGACTCCACAACCCACCCTGGACAACCTGTTTCAGTCCTTTGTCACCCTCACTCTGAAGAAGTTCCTTCTCATATTGATATGGAACCTCCTATGTTCCACCTTACATCTCTTGCCCCTTGTCCTATCACTAGATGACACCCAGAAGAGTCATCTTCCTCCTCCTGACACCCACACTTCACATATTTATCAACATTAATGGGGTCACCCCCTCAGGTTCCTTTTTTTCCAAGCTCAAGAGCCCCAGCTCCCTCAGCTTTTCCACATCAGGGAGATGTTCCACTCCATCATCTTTGTGGCTCTGTGCTGGACTCTCTCCAGCAGTTCTGTGTCCTCCTTGAACTGAGGGGCCCAGAACTGGACACAGTACTCCAAATGTGGTCTCAACAGGGCAGAGTAGAGGGAGAGGATAACCTCTCTTGACCTGCTAACCACCCCCTGTTCTGATCCAACCTAGGATGCCGTTGGCCTTCTTGGCCACAAGGTCCCATTTCTTGCTCCTGGTCATCCTGCTGTCCATGAGGACCCCCAGGTCCCTTTCTCCTACACTGGTCTCCAATCCAGGCAATGTTTGCAGTTGCTGCACTAGGTTGTACTCTGTTCTCCAAGGTGTGAGCTGATGAGAGGGTTCTCTGCTTTCCTGTGTTCATCCAGTAACACTCCAGGTGTTGTGTGGCTGCCACCAAGCATGAAGACATGCCCAGGCTGTTTGCAGTCCTAGACAGTTTCTCATGTGTAGTCTTGCTCCTGACAGTCTAGCAAAGGCACCCACAGTACTGAACCAGGGTATAATTGGAAATGGAAGGGGACAGTGTTACTTCAAGACCTTGTAAAAAAAATAACCAACCCATTAGTAACAACCAACTGCTTGCAGAATGACGCTGTAGCTGGTGATGAGTTCAGGCAGCACCCAAGAGACCCCACTTATGGGTGAACATTGGGCTTAATGCCATGCTGGCTGCTGCTGCTGCCTGTTGACTCTTCTGCAATCGGGCATTGAACAGCTGGGACTCCTCTGGCTCTGGTGCAACTGAACGAGGGCAATGGTTTTTGAAAGCATGGGGCTAAAAGAGCTGCCTTCCTTTCCAATCAGTCTAGAGAGGGCTTCTGAAGGGGAAGGGTCTGTAGTTATGCCACGTCAGATTCCACAGGCTTTTCTGTCACTGTGCTGCCTCTCAGCTCAGGGTTGTGCCCTAAAGACACATCTGAAATCTCTGGTTCATCTAAAATCCAAAAGTAATGGGGAATTTTGTAGAGGATCCTCATCTGGGGAGAGAGGTGCTGGTGCTTGTGTGTTAGTCTGCATCAATCCATCAGGCACCTCTGGCATTGGCAGAATGCAGTTTCCTTACAGAAGGTAAAAAGAATTCCAGCAAAATAAATCTCTCAGGGAAAGGTCTTGTGCCAAGGAAAGCTGCCGTTCACAGGGATCCTATCCAGCGGGGGAGATGTGTCAGAGAGGAGTCCTGAGGAAGGCTCTGGCTCTCTGCCATGAAGCTGGGAAACCAAGAGGTTTGAAGAGGGATTTGCCTCCAACCTCTCTAGCAGAGACCTGAACTGGACCTTTGGGATTTCTGAACTCCCTGTTGCGGAGCTGGGATTTGGAGACTGAAAATGCCGGGGGAGGGCTGGCTCTGGAGTCACGGATGTGGTGTGAACTGCTGAGCCTGGCTGTTCTTGTTGCTGAAGAAGTGGTAGGGATGTCCATTCCCTGAGCAGCATCAGGAGGAGGCCCTGTGTTTTTCTGAGTGTCATCTCTGAAGTGACAGTTAAGAGGACTAAGAGATGCTGAAAAGAGTCAGATTGAGTCAACTCAGAGTGAAGCCACGTTTCAAGAAGCTGTTTATTTCCTGCAGACCGGAAATCCTGTTCTCTTCTAAGACATCTTCTTGGGTTTTATCTCTGCCAGCTTCACACCTGTAGCTGAGACCCCAGAGTAAACAACAGCAAAGGAAATGAGCCAGTGTGTCAATTCGAGCCTCGGCTCTAAACACGCTCTTCCTTTCCTTTGAGTGCCACGTCTGGCAGGGCCAATTCCTATTAGCACTAGTGCCATGGACCCAAATCTGAGGCGGGGGGGCAAAGGGGAGGATGCAGGCAGAAGAGCAAAGGATTAGCCCAGGTTCTGGGGTACGGCTGTGTTTCCTTTGCTGAAACAAAGGAAGTTGTTCCCCCTTCATGCTTGCACTTCCCTTTTAATGCAAAACATCCTCTGCATGCACAGAGGCATTTGAGAGGTTTTTACGTTCAGGTCTGTGGCTGCTGGATTTGGTTGCAGGGTAGGGAAAGCTGTACCGACAGCGTCGACTTGTCTCTTGTGTTTGTTGTGGTCTGGGCTTTTTAAATGAAATTCAATTTATTTGCCAGGGATTGTTTTTATTATTGATAAGATGAATGTTCAAGAAGAACACGGAGCTACTGGAGGGAGTCCAGTGTAGAGCAATGAGTATGAAGAAGGAAGTGGAGCATCTCCTTTATGACGGGAGGCTGAGGGAGCTGGGTCTCTTGAGCTTGGAGAAAAGGAGACTGAGGGGTGACCTCATTAATATGTGAAGGGTGGTTGTCAGGAGGGTGGAGCCAGGCTCTGCTCAGTGTTATCTAGTGATAGGACAAGGGTCAATGAGTGTGAGCTGGAACATAGGAGGTTCCACATCAATATCAGAAGGAACTTCTTCCCAGTGAGGGTGACAGGGCACTGGAAGGGGCTGCCCAGGGCAGGTTGTGGAGTCTCCTTCTCTGGAGGCATTTAAAACCCACCTGGCCATGTTCCTGTGCAACTTGGTCTAGGTGATCCTGCTGTGGCAGGGGGATTGGACTGGTTGATCTTTCGAGGTCCTTCCAATCCCTAATGTTCTGTGATTCTATGATACTGTGAACAGTAACCTTGTTCTGGTGGCGTTTTCACCCTTGAGACCTGCTGTGAAGATCAGTGATGAAACAGCTGTTGCTTCTGTTAGTCGTGCAAGGCCTTTATGGGGAAAAGGTTCGTTGTCTTCAGCAGCAAGGGGAGAATCCCTTACAGAGAGAGCGCACTGCCTGCCGTGGTGCAGTTGGGACTGGAGCGGCCACAGCAGCTCTACCAGCAGCAGGAGGGAAGGCAGTGAAGGACAGTGATAAAGTCCCACAGTGAAGAAACACCAAGACGTGCCTGCAGAGCTGCTACGAGCCGTGTTATGCTTCTAAACCCAGATTTTCATTTCATTTTGGGTAGAGACTTCTGTCAGGTAGAAATTAATCCTCGGGCTGAAGCACTCACGAGAGGCAGGCAGGATTAATTACAGCAGAGAATCGAAGAGATGGAGCAAGAGGACACAGGGTAGACAACACCAGGAGTTTCATACCAGTTCTCACCAGGGAAGCAGGAAGGAAATGGAAAGTGGCAGGAGACAAAGGACAGCCTGAAGGTTAAAGAAGAGATAAAGATGGATTGTGAGAAATAGCACAAGCAGAAAGGCTAGTGACGGATTTATGTAAGGCAGGAAGGTTACAATGGGGAGTAAAACTGTGGCTTAACTCTTTCAAAGGTAACACAAGGGCCAGAAACTTCCTAACGCTGCCCAGGGGAGAGCAGGGAGGGTTCAGCTGGGCACAGAGAGGGGCTTGGGCTGGGCTATTGTTGCACTGCGTGGATTTCTGCTCCCGTTGTGCTTAGCTACATTATCCTAGAATCACTAGGGATTGGAAGGGACCTTCAAAGATCATCTAGTCCAATCCCCCTGCTGCAGGAGGATCACCTGGACCAAGTTGCACAGGCATTATGCACTTTTAGTCCATGCAGCAATCGACCTCAGATCTGTTATTGGAGCATCAACTTACTGGCCTACAGGCAGGCAGAGAGCAGAAGCCCAGGGTCATGTTAGCAGATAACATACCCAGTGTGAGCTGCTTGTTTGAAAGGGCTACTTTGAAGTTGAATGATGCATCAGCGTTTCTTCTAAGGAAGTTGCCAAATGCCCTTATTTCAACACCGCCCCTCCACTGCTGGCATTGCATCCACCACGGTGTGCTGATGGGCACCAGAAATGCTTTGACCCCTCTGTCTTGACCTCATGTCTGTGATTGTGAAATTACTGATTCAGAATGTCAAGCTCTTTGCTTGTGCTCCGTGAGGAAACAGTGTCCCAGCCCTGAGCGCTCTTCACCGACGTTGAAGGACTTTATCCCAGTGTGACATGCGTTTCCTTTCTTTTCCATGTGGTTTGACTCAATGATCTTAAAGGTCTTTTCAAAACTAAATGATTCTATCATCTTTTAATCTCTAAATACAAGGCCCCAAAATATCCACAAGCCCTTCCACTCCAATGCAGTTGTACACTGTGCTCTTCTGTGGTCATAATTACAGGGCGAAAGAGGCTGTAATGAGCAGCAGAGTTTATAGCAACGTGCTGCATTCTTGAAGCTAGCTGCAGAGCTTTGGGATGGGCTTGCCAAGGGGATTCCTGCCCTGCTTTGCACCATGAAAGCCTTGCTCTGGCCCATTGTGTGTGGGACCATGGCACTGGGCTCCTCCCCAGTAGCTGAAGCTACTCTGGCCACAGTGATGGCTCTGAGCTTGGTGCTGTGAGCACCGTCGACACCACCTCTGTAGGATTCTGAGATTTGCAGAGCTGTCATCAGAGAGAAAGGAAGTACAAGCCAAGGACATCAGGTTATGTATCAGAAATTGTGTGTGTGGCCAGTAGGAGCAGAGGTGTGATAGTCCCCCTGTACTTGATGTTAGTGAGACCACATCTTGAATCCTAGGTTCAGTTCTGGACCCCTCACTACAAGAAGCATGTTGACATACTCAAGTGTGTCCAGAGAAGGGTAATAGAGTTGGTGAAGGGTCTAGACCACAGGTTGTGGGAGGAATGACTGTGGGAACTGGGGCTGTCTAGCCTGGAGAAAAGGAGGTTCAGTTGTAACTCTCTAGAGCTACCTGGAAGGAGGTTGAAGCGAAGTGAGGGTCGGTCTTTTCTTCTGTGAAACAACTCATAGGACAAGAGGAAACAGCCTCAAGTAGTGTCAGAGGAGGTATATGTTGGACAGGAGGAAAAACTTCTTCACTGAAAGGGTTGTCAAGCTCTGCCTCTGGCTGCCCAGGGCGAGGGTAGAGTCTCCATCCCTGGAGGGCTCTAAGGGACGTGTAGACGTGCTGCTGAGGCTCAGCGGTGACTTGGCAGTGCTGGTCAGTGGCTGCACTCGATGTTGTCAAAGCTCTTCCCCAACCCCAAAACGCTCCTGTGACACCCGCGGGGCTCCTCGCCTCCCCCCCGCAGGTGGCCCCGGTCCGTCACGTCACTTCCTCGCAAACTTTTTTCCCGAGGAATCGGCTCAGCCGAAGTTGCTCCACGGCGGCCGGGGGCTCCCCGCCCCGCTCTCGGCGAGGGCTCGGTGTCTGTGCCGGGCACATGCCCGCCCTGCCGCCCCCGCCGCCCGCGGCACCGTTAGCTCGGGGCCGGCCCGGAGCGGAGCGCCATGGCCCGGGACTGCGCCGGGGGCCGGGAATGGACCCGCGGCTTGGACGGCATCGACCTGGCAGCGCTGCGGGTGAGGATGCGGGGAGGGGGGTGCGGTGGGTTCCCCGCGCCGGGCGTTCCCCGCCCTGTCTTCCCCGCGGGGCGATGCTGAGGGAAGCGGGTCGGTTCCAGGAGCTGCTGCGGGGCCGGCGCTCTGCGGAGCGAACGGCCGACCCCTCTCCGCCCCGAGCGGCGGCTCCAGCTCCGCTCCCGCTGCCCTGTTCCGTGCGAGGCTCGGGAGGTCCCGTCTCCGCTGTCCCCCCGCCGCTCTCTTCGGACCCCGCTCTGCCCTGCCCGGGGTGTCATCGCAGAGCCTCGTTCCCTGCCCGCATAACCAACCGCTGACAGTCCCGAGGGTGATGTGACTGCCGTGAAGACGGGAAACAAATGAGAAACGAGGATTCGTTTTTTGGAAGAAAATAGCTGCTAGGGAATTCGGCTTTTTTGTATGTTGGGGGTTTTGTTATCGAGGTTTTGGTTTCTTCCCTCCCCTCCCAGCTCAAAATGTCACCTGGTTCACTCTGCTCTTCAGTACATTCTTTAGGTTTCAGCTTTATCTATGTTAAAAGCCACACTGTGAGCGCTTCACGGCCCCAAACAGTTAAGAGGGTTCTCTATGGTGCCCCGTGGTTCCACTTTGCTTTCTGCCACAGAAGCTGACCCAGCGCCCATCGATCCAGGCCAGCCAAGGCAGGTTTGTTTTTTCTGGAGTTCTCCCTGCAGAATAGGGAAGAGTTCGGTTGTGGCAAAAAGCAGTCAGTCCCAGACAGTGAAACCAAAGCGAGCTGCTTTCTAAAAATATCAGAAAAAAAAATAACCCAAACAACAAACCAACAACAAAAAGAGGGCTGGAAGAAGCCTTTGTAATAATCACATGGGGAGGAGGGTGTTCCACACTAGAGGCAGAAAGAAGGGCAGCAGAGCCACTGAAGTTTGTGAAGGTGGACAAGGCTGCTGGCTGGGCAAGCGGAAGTGTAACCTGGGTCAGAGGAGCCAGACAAAATAATGGAAGTTCTTCTTCAGACCTTTAGTTTGTGATTCTTAACTCCTTGACCAAATCATAAAAAAAATCAGGAGAAGTTTGTCCAAGAGTAGTGGTACAAACCAGAGAGCAGCTTTGTGTTGCAGCTGTCCCGGGGCTGTAAGCGCTGCAAGTCTCAGCCTTGGCAGGGGAAGGGACAAGTGTGCCCTTTCTGGGGGAAACCTTTCAGCACACCAGCAGCCCTGATCTGGGGGTTGTGCTTAGTGGGAAATAGAAGATGGGTGAGGACTGGACTGGAGAAATTGTGTAAAAAGAAGTGATTTATCTTTGCTTTGTCTTAGTTGTGCCCAGGGCCAGTGGGAGCCACCTGATGCTGTGCTCCCACCGGTCTTGTTGCAGTCGGGATGTCCAGTGGGGAGACACAACTGTGGTTTGGTTCATTTTCAAACTGCATGAGCTGGCCTTGCTTCCCCCTAAGTGGGTGCTTGTCAGGGTTATCCTTGGTAAGAGGTGCTTTGGGCCGTAGTTTCTAGATGTTGCTGGAGCCTCTTGCTGGGGTGCTGCAGCCCTGATCCTTCAGGGCGGTGGGATGGTAGAAAAGGCTCTAATAACTGCATTATGTGCTGAGTTGCAGAGGCCCTGTAGCAGAACTTGAGCTTCAGACACCTGTACCTCGTTTAGCTGCAGAGACTGTGAAAAGTGTGTTTTAGTCGGGCTCTTGCCGTGTGAATGGTTTTTCATTTGGCCTTGCAGAGAAGATGGATGTGGCTTGGGTGCCTCTGGGTCAACAGTCTTGCTCTTGCCGTTCAAGTACTCTGCAGATGACTTGCAGGAAAGCAAGAAGGCCACCATATGGTACAGTGCATTACAGTAATTAACCTTAAAGTGATGGATGTTCAGGCCAGGATTTTGGTGCCTGTCAGAATGTTCCTAGCAATTTGGCAGATGCTGCCTGGTGAAGGGTTAGATAGGGCTTAAATGGTAGCCGAGAGGAAGCACTACATCAAAGATGATACCTAACTCCAAGACAATTAAGAAGTTGGCCCTTTGTGAAGAGTGCCAGGGACAATGCAGTGCTAATATCCAAGGAAACAAGGGCAATCCAAGGACCACAGTCACAGCCCAGATTAATATCCTTTATGACTCTTAACAAGGTTTGGTTCGCTACAGTGTCCTGATGAAAGGAAGAGAGATGGCCAAGTATTTTGGCTGCAATCAGAGCTGCAGAGGCTTGGAACATTAGTGCTCAATTGGCTAGCAGGGACAGGGTAGGATTTTCAATATATTAAACTTAATGCTGCCATTTATTTAGGTAGTTGTTTGGGTTTTTCCTAGAGCATCTGAAACCTCTAGAAGCAAGATATGAGGATGCTAAATCAGAATGACATTGATTGGAGGGAGAGAAGTTGATTTGGAGGCACATTAAATTATTATCTTTGCATAAGAATTGAACTTGGGGGAGAGCTAAAGACCGAGCACGCATTTAAGTGACAGGGACACTTGCAAACTGCTGTTTAGGTTCTCTAGGTTTCTGCACACTATGAACACCTTAATTCAGCAGTGATGATTTCTGCAGGAGACATGTGGAAATGGTGTGCAGCTCGTGCATCCTGTGGAGAGGAGTATGGTAGATACCATGCGCGGAGGCCCTTGTCTGGAAAAGATCCTCAGAGAGCTGCTGTCTCTTTTACTTCCATGGACCACATGCAACCCACAGCACAGCTCTGTGGGAAGGTCCCATGTGAAGCAGAGGTTTATACAGCTCAGCTCTTGCTTTCATGGTGGCAATGGATTGTTGTTGAATTTAGCTCTGCTGAAGCAAAGTGTGTGGCTCATTTATATCCAACACTAGGGGAAATTAAAGATGCAGAAATGGGAAGGAAGCAAAGTGCTTTACAAAGATCCCAATGGTGCAAACAGTCTTAAAGCATCACAGAAGGTTGGAAGGGACCTTGAAAGGTCATCTAGTCCAATCCCCTTGCCAGAGCAGGATCACCTAGAGCCAGTCACACAGGAACACATCCAGGAGGGTTTTAAACATCTCCAGAGAAGGAGACTCCACAACCCCCTGGGTAGCCCCTTCCAGTGCTCTGTCACCCTCACCGTGAAGTTCCTTCTTGTATTTGAACCTCCTGTGTTCCAGCTCACACCCATTACCCCTTGTCCGATCTTTGGATGCCACTGAGCAGAGCCTGGCTCCACCCTCCTGACACCTGCTCTTTACATATTTATAAACATTAATGAGTGGTTCCATTGATTTCCTTTTTTGCAAGGGCTTTTGGAGTACTGGTTTAAGTCTAGAGGGCTGTGACTTACTGTCTTACCTTACAATAAGAGAGTAAAGAGGTGACAGGATGGCCTGGGCACAGGTCAGATGTGAGTGAACTGGTTCATGCCGTTAATTTTTTTTATTTTTTAACATTATTTTTCAAGTCTTGTGAGGTTGACAGTCCAAAGAAATAAAAGATTAAAACTCACTGAACTTAAAGTCTCGCCCAAATGAGCTCATTAATGCTTTCTGTGGTAGAAGTCACTGCTGTGTTGCTCTGACAGTAAGATCTGTTGTCATTTATCATCAAAACTGTGCCAGGAAGGGCAGAATCTGCCTAGAGAAAAGCCTCTGTTTCCACTGGGATTTTGCTGAGGTACACGTTTCCATATCAGAGGCGAAGACAGCATTATTTATATTTTAAAGATACCATGGTGGTGCAGTGGGGAAACAGCTTGGTACCTGAAAAAAACCCGATGTTTGCGAGCAGGGTCATAGAAATTGTACTTGGGAGTTGATTTTTCTGCATTGCATCTCTCAGCAGTACCGATTGACATCAACTGACATGGCAGATTGCTGAAACAGATGTGGCAGAACTGACACGTGGAGTTAATAATGTTTTATATAAATCTCTCAGTGATATCATCCCGAGAAATGAGTGGACTGGTGAATTGCTCAGCCAGAAACCAAGAAAGCGGTCTCTTGGGTTCTTAATGCTTTCTGTACAAATCTCTCAAGTGAGTTTTAACTGAGGCAACAGATTTCTTCATGCACTCAGTCATTCAGGAGTGAACATTTACCTGCCTGTGACTTGCAGCAAGATGGTCTCCCTGTATTCTGAAAAGCTGCAACAGCTTGTTGATGGAGAAGGATGTCTGCTGCAGGGGATGGTTTTTAGAGCAACTGGTGCTAAACCAGTAGGAGAAGATTCATCAGCCCATTGATTACCTGGCGTGTGAACCTTTCATGTACATAAACAGGTTGGGTTCAACCCCAAAACTTCAATGCATCAGTCAAATTCACCTTGTTATGTTGGAGAACTCTCCATTCTCCTGGTTTGCAGACTACCTCTAGTGTTGAGTTTGTCTGGAACACTACGTTTAGCCTGAAGAAGGGGAGGCTGAGAGGAGACCTTATTGCCCATTGCAGCTACCTGAAAGGAGGCTGTAGAGAGGCCAGTGTTGGCCTCTTCTCCCAAATCACTGATGACCGGACAAGAGGAGATGGCCACAATTTGTGCCGGGGGAAGATCAGATGGGAAATTAGGAAACATTTGTTTAGAGAAAGAGTTGTTAAGCATTGGGACAGGCTGCCCGGGGAAGTGGTAGGGTCACAGTCAGATGACTTCACAATCAAGCACTATTACATCACAGTCAATCAGTATGACATCACAGAGGTATGAAGTCACAGTCAAGGATTATGACATCACAGGTCATCATTATGATTTCACAGAGAGATGAAGTCACTGTCAGGTGACTTAACAGTCAAGAATATCACAGTCCAGCATTATGACATCACAGAGGAATTGTGCCACAATCAAACTACCTGGCTCTCAAGGATTGTGACATCACAGTCCAGCATTGTGGCTGCACGTTGAGATGAAGTCACAATCAGATGACATCACAGTGTATCAGTATGACATCACAGAGCTACTTGTCCTGACTTGCAGTTATGAGGTGGCTGATCTGTTGCATTGATGTTATTTCTTCTGTTCTCTCTTTTTCTTGTTGCAGGACCCTGCAGGAATATTTGAGCTGGTGCAGGTTGTTGGAAATGGGACATACGGACAAGTCTATAAGGTTTGGAAGCCTCTTTAATTTATGGTGCTGTTCTTGATAACACTGTTTATCCTAAGGCAGAAATGAGCACCTTTCAGGAAGAAAGACAGTGTTGTTCCCGTAATAGCCTGGTTCATCTTGCTGTTTTTTCTGCTTGTTGCAAAATCTTTACCGTTGAAGCTCTGTGCCCCTTCCCTCTGTCCCATTCTTACCTCTTTGCTGCCATGGATCAGTGTGGTGAGTTTCGTACTGACTTCCCTCCACCACTGTTTCTTCTGTCCTGTGGCTATTTTCTCTTTCTCCACCAGGAGGATGGAGCCAGGCTCTTCTCAGAGTCATCTAGTGATAGGATGAGGGGCAATGGGTGTGAGCTGGAACATAGGAGGTTCCACATAAACATCAGAAGGAACTTCTTCACAGTGAGGGTAATGGAGCATTGGAACAGGCTGTCCAGTGGGGTTGTGGAGTTTCCTTCTCTGGAGATGTTTAAAACCCACCTGGCCATGTTCCTGTGCGACTTGGTCTAGGTGATCCTGCTGTGGTAGCGGGATTGGACTGGATGGTCTTTTGAGGACCCTTCCCATCCCTAATGATTCTATGATTCTTTCTTCAAAATGATTTAATAATTATTTTATTTGACACAATTAACATCAGTGATGGCTCAGTTTGGCCTGGACTGAATGGAGAGCTCAGCCGAGACTAAACCAGCCCTGCTGCTCTTCAAGGCAGAGGTGTCGATTAACCCTGCTCTGCAGGCAGTCTGTGCAGTTTCAATTTCCCTTATTACCCTGGTCACTGGGATGTCACAGCAGAGCAACCAGTTCAGAAGCCACATCAATTAAACTGGCCACCATAGCATGCTGTGTACGTGCACGTCTTTAGTTAGAACTAGCCTGCAAACGTGTTCTTATACTGCTGAGCCTTCCCTAAGATTGATCTGAGAAAATAGATGTGATAAAATAGGGAACTGGGCCTGTGGTGTTCCTGTTTGAAGAAAGAAGCTGGAGGAAGGAACCCTTGGAGGAACATCAGGAAAGTTACAGCGCTGGGGGAAGTCGTCTGGTCTTACTTCTCCCTCCAATCCCACCACAGACAGGCTCCAGCGTGATGAGTTGTTGTATTGGTGCAGATTTTTTCTGCATCGATCCCCTGTTGCAGGAAGAATCACATAACGTTAGGGATTGGAAGGGACCTTGAAAGATCCCATTCCCCTGCCAGAGCAGGATCCCCTAGATCCAGTTGCACAGGAACGTGTCCAGGTGGGTTTTAAACATCTCCAGAGAAGGAGACTCCCCTGGGCAGCAGAAGGAGAGCCCTGAAACAGAAAAGCAGGGCTGTTTGTATTTCTCTGCCCGCACTGTGTTTGAGTGCCTGCTACGTTTTGGTGTCCATCCTCTGGTAGCCCATCTGCTGTGACTGCATTTTTGCTTCCCTTTGAAGCTAGAGATCCTCTTTCAAAGATTCTGCAGAATCCTCTACAGAAGTTGTTCTGGGGAGCGTCTGCAGTGTTTTAAAAAACATACTTTAATGTCAGAAGCAGGATCTTTCTCACGTAACTGCTCCTTGTTGTGGTTAAGTCTCTGTGTGTGTTTCTGGGATTGTCATTCAGATACTGAGAGTAGCAATACTGGATGAAAAATAGAGGGTCAGTGGTTCACATGGACAGATTAGAAACCAGGAGATATCTAGGGGTGCTGTTGTCCAGGGAATTACAAACTTTTCTACCTGTGGAAAAATCATAAAGCTCCCAAATAACCTCTGAAATCACAGAATCATTAGGGATTGGAAGGGACTTCAAAATATCATCCAACCCCCCTGCTACAGCAGGATCACCTAGACCAAGTCACACATCTAGGCGGGTCTTAAACATCTCCAGTGAAGGAGACTTATTGGAGATGAATCGCAGAATCGTTGAGGCTGGAAAGTACCTCTGAATATCATCTAGTCCATCCCTCCTGCTAAAGCTAAAGGTTGCACAGGAACATGTCCAGACAGGTTCTGAATGATTCCAGAGACAGAGCTGCCTTTCTTTTCATGGCTGGTGAGAAAAACTTTCAACCCAGTCATCCTTTAAGGATGCTGAGAGTGAATCAGCTGCTTAATCATGACAGAAACAGGAAGGAGCAACATGGTTTGCTTCTGTGCTGCAAGAGATGTTTTGAGCTCTGATGCAGTTCACAAGGATTTTAGTTGCCAAAAAGCATAAGAAACATTGATGGTGGCAATTAGAACTTGCACCCAAAGGCTGCTCTCCAGGATCCGACAGCTCTGGATGGTGGGTGGTACTAATCTTGGCTCATTCAGCTCTTGGGGCTGATTGCAAAGGCCAAGCAAGGCACCGGGGCACAGGGTCTTGCAAGGCTGAGCGTGCTGACGGGGAGGTTTGTGCTCGTGCGTCATGTGGTAGGGAGATGACAGACTGTGTGCAAGCCTGGCTCTGTACAAGCACAGCCATGACAAAGGCTGTGTTCATTCGGATATGCGTGATCACTGGACATCTTGTCTTTTGCTGAGGCTTGCTTAGGGCATGGAGCTACCCTTTGCGGGTACGTGGCGATGAGCCAATGAGCTCAAGACGGATGATGACAGCTGAAGTGGACCAATACAAAGGCAACGCTCCGAACTGAAGGCATTTGGCTTGGTCTCTGTTGCGAACAGTTTTCACACGGTCTGAACCTCTGGCGTGTCTGGAAATATCTCTGCAGAAGATGCTGTGCACCAGCTGAATGTTCTCAGGTGGTACCTCCCTGGTGCTGGCCTTACAAACAGCAGAAAAAGGCCAGGTTGGATGTGGCTTTGGGCAGCCTGGTCCAGTGAGACCTGTCCCTGCCCATGGTAGGGCTGCAGGAAATACATGATCTCTAATGTTCCTAACATCTGCTTAGTCTGAAGGAGGGCAGCTGCAGTGGAATAGCGGCTTCTGAAGTGGCCATTAAGAGTCTAGGCTAGGCTACTCACTTTTCTTCTATCACTGCTGTGTAATATGTCCTTAGATCTATAGGGTGCCAGACCTGACTAGGGAATGCTGGAATCCCTTTTTAGTCTGTCTAGCTTAGGTTTGTGATCACAAGTATTTAAGTTACAAAGTCGTCTCGGTTACCCATGTAATGTCCTTGTGTCATTACAGCACACAGAGGTTTAAAACCCACCCAGACGTATTCCTGTGCGGCTGGATCTAGGTGACTCTGCTGTGGCAGGGGGATTGGACGTGATGGTCTTTCGGGGCCCCTTCCAATCCCTAATGTTCCGTGATTCTGTGTTTTCATGCTCCGGAGGTGTCAGGATCTTCCTTCCGTGCGTTCAGAACCTACGCGTCGTCGTTTGTGCGTAATCAAGGCAAAGCCAACTTCAGGCTAAATAAACTGTGCCCAAGATTAGGAGGTTGCTCAGCTGGCTGTGAAGGATGATTCACGAGGCTGCAGGTTTTAATAGATGCAGCTCCATAAAAATGAAAATAAAATTTAGAGGATTCATCATTAGATTTGGAAAACAATGTTTAACAGATTTATTGAAGGGAGAGCATTGTTCATGCTGAGTTATTCCAGGCCAGTTCCGATCCGGTGTCTTTTGTTAGATGCAATGGGAAGGGGTATAAATTGTGCCCGTGATCACGCCAGGGCTGTCTAGAAATGTTATAACGCTGGGGTTTGCAGATAATAGTAGAGCTACAGCCAGCGGGTTTTCTGACATCTTATGAAGCAGTAGGACGTAAATATGCCAGTAGTGGCAACTTCAGCCTGTTTGCAGAGTACGGATTAGACGTTAAAAAATCAGATGGTCCCCTGAAGTCATGAGACCTGCGCTTCGTTATGTCTTGAAATGACAGATGAGTGTTTTGCTTAATTGCTAGCCTCCAGGAGCTGAAATCTGAAGAATGGTATCGTGGAAGGTGGCTTGGAGTGGAAGGTAGTGGCAGAGAACCTTCTCTGGAGGCAGCTGGACGTAGTGCATTTGCTGGTGGCTGGAGAAGTTATGAGTATTTAATCACAGAACATTAGGGATCGGAAGGGACCTCAAAAGATCATCCAGTCCAATCCCCCTGCCACAGCAGGATCACCT
>JAOXOE010003534.1:0-25364 GCA_028565055.1 Phoeniculus purpureus
CGGATTGGACTAGATGATCTTTCGAGGTCCCTTCCAATCCGTAATGATTCTATGATTCTATGATTCTATGATTCTATTATTCTATGATCCTGGAGCAAGGTGGGACAGACAGCAAATTGTTAAGAACTTTTTATGGGTTGAGAAGCAGCAGGCTTTGAAGAGATGAAGATACTTAATCAAGGATTTGCATTTGTTTTCTCTTTTGTCATGAGTTTATCATTCTCTCATATGCTCTTTAGGGTGATGCTGTGATGCAGCCTTGAGAACAACATGGGGTATTTCACAGTCTAGTGAAAAAGCCTGTCCCTTTTGGGAAATGGTCCATGTATTTTACTGCTTTGTAACTGTGATTTCCGATTGATCTTTTTATGTTAGGTTGCTTGTGGTTTAAAGCTTCTCTGCTTTAGTTTGAAATCTATTTAAACCATGCTGTTAGCTAATATACCTGTTATATCCTTCTTCCCCATTTTCTTGACATATATTATAGTTACCCAGTTCAATCCGAACAGTTTATGTGCACTAAGCTATAACCTACAGGGCAGCAATTGGGTGTGAGCTAAAGAGCGACAAGTTTTCTAGAAAAGATTTTGTGTTATCAAATAATGTACATGCAGAAATACAAGCAAAGGGTGATGCAATACAAAGAAAATACAAATTCATTCCAGCCTTTTTCTCTTTTTCCCCCATCCTGCATTTTTTATAATTTGTCTTTATCTTTGTCATGCAGCTTCCCCCAACAATAACTACTATTTGTTAGTCTTAGCACTGCTCTATCACTGTCATAAAGCTTTGATTGACCTCAGTGGTGCAGTAAAGCATGATGATGCTGGAGTCAGAAACATTGATTTAGATATGATTTCTATATTTCATGTTTTTGTTTATTACTCATTTTCCTTTAGTACATAGTAATTAGCTTGGGGATATGATTAAAACCAATTGGTTTCAGCTATTGAAATACAAGCCTGGTAAAAACCAAATTAATTTAACTTGTTACTGTTGTACAAAAAGTATGACCATATTTTAAAGGTGTCATCTAATACAGATACAGTTGTAAATGTTATGAAAATAGAGAGGCTGTGCATGTTTTTCCCCATACTTTCAGCTTTTTATGATTTCAGTGGCTGTACTCTATCCAGATGCAGCTTCTAATGCACGTTATAAAATACCTAGAGCTGACCAAGTATGGCGTAGACTCACGCAGGTGCAGCTATTGAAGGAAACGATTCAATTTAGGGGGTACAGAGAGTAGACATAGGGCTGCAGCCTTGCCATGCAGTGGGGGTTATAGGATCTGGCTGTGTCTTGGGCAGAAAGATGAGCAGCAAATTCAGCTTCACACAAATTCAGCTTCACACAAATGAAAAATGCTTATTCCAACCAACATATAAGAGGTGACTTAAAAAACTGGGTAGAAAAGCTTTTAGCAGTACTCAAACAAAGCAGGGTTCTACAGCTGGGCCCAGGGAGGAGAAGGGGACACAGATCTCCTGAATGTGCTGGCTGGAGACAAGCCTTCCGGTGAAGTGAGCTCACCTGAGCCTCCCTTAGCTGATTGTGGATACTGAGACTCAGGATTAGCTTTTGTGGTTAAGTCATTATAAGGGAAAGCTGTGACTTGAAGGTTTGTTCTTCTGAGAAGTGCATTGATGTGGATGTTATTTAAAAGCAATTCATTCCACCTTCCTAACAAATCTGTAGGGGAGCTTGGAAGAGATAAAAACTGACTGCCTCGGCTTTGAGAGCCTTAATAGACTCGTGGAAGTAGCCTTATAAATGCTGCTGTGGAAAGAGAGCTTAAAGATAAAGCTGTCATGATTCTTTAGAAACATTCTAAAGGAGATGATAACATTCTTCAAGAAGATGATAGAACACAGGAGTTGCTGTGGGACTCAGCCAGAAACAAGGCAAAAGGCTTTTTCGAGGGAGTGGTCTGGGAAGTTTCCTTCAAGGCATCTGTGAACAGAGAAGAATAGAGTGAAAGGATGCAACTGAGGCAGGTAAGTCTTTGCTACAACGGCTAATGTATGTTAAAAGTTTAATTGTCAGTGGTCCTGATGCACAGAGAGAACGTTTGGATTTCATGTGAGACTGCTCCTGCCGGGCTGCAGCTCACGACGCACGCTGTGTGAGCAGACCAGAGGTCGATCTGTGTTGAGTTGTCGCCACCCAGTGGCCAAAGAGAGATGGTAACAGTAGCAAAACTGCTGCTTCGAGGAGTTTTGTGGAGCTTTCGCAGGGTGCTGTGCGGAAACTGTAGGGCTGATGAGCTTTGTTAGAAACCAAAATGAATACCTGCGGTGGTAATCCGTGACTGGCATAAATTTAGAATGACTCTTCTGTCTGTAACTTGTGGCAACTTGTTAAGGGCTAGTCACTTGCTGCTTGGCCGCTCTTTGCAAATCATCTTTGCTAACTCATGGGGATCAGGAGAGGTGCCTGGGGACTGGAGGATAACAAATGTCACTCTAATCTTCAAAATGGGTAAAAAGGAGGACCCAAGTAACCATAGACTGTGATACCAAACAGTGTGACCTGTACAGGCTGGAGGGCTGGCGAGGGAGGAACTGAATGAACTGTAACAGGGGCAAGTGTAGAGTCTGGCATCTGGGCAAGAACAACCCCAGGTGTCAGTATAGGCTGGGGACTGACCTGTTGGAGACCAGTGTAGGAGAAAGGGACCTGGGGGTCCTGGTGCACAGCAGGATGCCCATGAGCCAGCAATGTGCCCTTGTGGCCAAGAAGGCTAATGGCATCCTGGGGTGGGTCATAAGGAGGTTGATCGAGAGAGGTTGTCCTTCCCTTCTACTCTGCCCTGGTGAGACCACATCTGGAACAGTGTGTGCAGTTCTGGGCCCCTCAGTTCAAGAAGGACACAGAACTGCTGCAGAGAGTCCAGTGCAGAGCCGCAAAAATGATGGAGTGGAACATATACCTGATGAGGAAAGGCTGAGGGAGCTGGGTCTCTAGCTTGGAGAAGTGGGGACTGAGGGGTGACCTCATTAATGTTTATAAATATGTGAAGGGCGAACGTCAAGAGTAAGGAGTCAGGTTCTTTTCAGTGTCATCTAATGATAGGACAAGGGGCAACAGGTGTAAGCTGGAACATAGGACTTCTCACATAAATATGAGAAGGAACTTCTTGTCGGTGAGGGTGACAGAGCACTTGAATGGGCTTCTCAGGGGGGGTTGTGGAGTCTCCTTCTCTGGAGACATTTAAAACCCACCTGGATGTGTTCCTGTGCAACTCAATCAGTTGGGATGTGCTATGTAAATAAGAGATAATAAATGTGTCCAAGTACACAGACTGAATGCACACAAGTTACGTGATGTATTTCAGATTACATGGCATCCTTATTTATTGAAGTAGAAATTACGTTTTTGACAAAATTGATATTAGATTATATTCCACTCACAGAAGCTCAGGTTTTTTGACCACAGGTAGTTCTATGTTTTAGAATATGTCTCACTGCCACCTTACACTGAACACTCTTCGGCTATTTTCAATGAAGATTTCATCTGGAAACTCTCTTCTGATCTTTTCTCTGAGTTTGAGGTATCACTGATGTGGCCAGGTGGATGCCTCTTACTGTTCTCAGTGTAAAGCAGCTGGTGCCTTCTCTAAACAAAAGTATTGTTTCAATGAGACTAACCCCAAACTGTATTTCATAAAATCTAGTAATGCTTTGGGAAAGTTAAACAGGACATGAAAAATGCTGTACTGTGATTGACATTACTGAATGTCTAATGAGACCTTTTTCAAGTAAAATCAAATTGTCTGCTTCTTACTTGGACCATAAGATATAATTTTGCTTCAGCTTTACCTCCTTTCTTCTCACTTTTGTGTTGGTTTTTTTTTTTCCTAGTACCTGCAACTAGTATCTTGTCTGAAGAAATTATTTTAAATGATGCATCGTTCTTTCATTTCTTAGTATCTTAGCATATTGCCTTAGTTAGGATGTTTCCATCTTTTAAGAGTTGTAGTTATTGTCATGCAACAAATTGGGAACTTGAAGAATTAGTAGAATGTTTTTCCACCATTTTACCATGTGCTGGGCTTATGTGTCTTACTCTGGTACCTCTTGTGATACCAGTTACATGCCCACACTGTACTCCCCTCTCTGAACTAGACTGCTGTGTTGATACATGAAGTCAGCTGGTAGCAGATAAAGGAAAGACAAATTGGCATCTGCTGAGGCACCAGTGGTAGCCCAGCATTACAGAGAAGGCAAGAAGAAGGGATTCGTATTTTCATTTGTGGAAGAGACTTTTGACTACCTTATGCATCCACATAGTAGTAATGTTGTATTACAGTTTCGGCTTCTTGATACTATAGGTTAGTCTTACCCCTAGTCTTCCTCCCTCAACACTGTCCTGTGCTGACTACACACTTGGTTTTGTTATCCTTTGCTCATCTTTAAACATATTTTTCTGTTCTTCCAGGTTTCTTTAACCAACTAGTAGAAAAGTATAGCAGCTCTATTCCACTACATTTGCCAGAACTTTAAGTCTCCTACTCTTTCCTTCTCCTTTCCTCTGTGAGGCTTCTCAAGTCTTTAAGTGGCATGATAACGTTGTGTGTGTGTGTAAATCTGCCACAGTAACTTCCAGTAGAGAAGAAAGTGGGCTAGCTTTACTGGTGTCTCTCAGGCTCTGTTTGCTTGATGGCGCTGATGACAGTGAAAAGGTACCTGATGGAATGACAGAAGCATCTGTGAAGTAGAATTGAATTAATTTGTTCTTCACAAATAGTCAGAGTTTAAGCAGGACGTGTATGGTAATTAGTATTTATACTTGTAAACACTACTGGCATAAGCTAAGCTTTGGTTCAAAGCTGTGCCCGCTAGCACGCTAACAGCCACATTACAGTTGGAGATCTGGTGAGGGCGTGCTGCAGGTCCTAAAAGAGAGACAGTTCAACAGGTCTGTTTCTCCTAGACTGCAAGCACTTGGTGAAAGGACTGTGGTGTCAAAGCTAGGAATGAATGACTAAAACAGGACTCCACGATTTAAATGGTAATTAGAACAATATTACTAAAAAGTAATAGATTTATTTACAGGAAGATAGTGTCACAAAACACTTATGACCATGTAAATGTTATTTGTTCTGGAAACAGCACAAATTTAAGTCCGTGTATGATACGGGAAAGCCCTTTAAAGGACATCCCCTGGTACTGACTGCGATATGGCAAGCTACTTGTGTTTGAAATATCTGATTTCCTGTGATGTCTTGAGTGAAATTTTATCTGTGTATCTTTGGCTGTTTGGCCTACTGCTCTCATTTTTTTTACACTCCCAGTGATTCTGAGTGTTCTGAATAAATGTTGGCCACGTGGCCTGTCTACCTGAGGCTGTGTGAGAGGCAGGAGTCAATCTGCAGGAATCCTTGAGACTACCAGAAAAAATTTAGCCATTGCCTGCAAAGAAAACTGTTCACTCCAGTATGTTTATTTCTCATGTTGCCACAGTAGAGGTACATGGAAACAGCCTTACGTTTACACCAAACAGAATTCCAGCAAACACAGCAAAATGTGGTGGCCTGCAGGAACAGACTATATCTATGTTTGTGTAGAAGTAGTTAATGAATTGCATTGGTTAAAAGCCTACTGCTCCATTTTCTGATAAGCAAAATGCTGTTCCTGTCTGCTGAGGATTATGAAGAATGACTTGCACTAGGATGTGGAAACTCCAGTGTAGCCTGTCATTCTGCATGGAGTGTTTGATAGATTTGCAGTTTTCACCTCAGGTGGCAATGGGAAAAAAATAGCTTTAGTTGAACACGGTAGCACAAGCTTTCAATTGAAAAATCTTTATAGTAAGTCACCCCTTTGTTGTCTAATTAAGGGAAAACAGTAGTTGAAAGTTATTGTTCCAAGAAATTTCAGTACTCAGTGGAAAACTGAGGTGGTTCTCTGCTGTTTCAGGATGATGGGTATCAATCCTTTTAGAAAACCCAAATGTCAACAAAGCAAAGCAGCAGTGACAGCTAATCTAATCCAACAACCTTCTTTGCACTATTTTATTCTGTGATGAGTTAGAAATAATAGTGGGTTTATTACTATTATTGTTTTGCCTGGGTAAGAGCACTTAAGATGTCTGTGAAAGACTTCTGTTGGGAATCTTCTTGTATTTCACTGGCCATCCATGGAAACTAAGAGTTAAGCTTCCTACAGTATCTTAAAAATGTCAAAACTACATCTGACTAGAAGACAACTTTGGAATAGGATTTAATATAGTAAAATGCTATCTAGATATTAACTTGAAGCAGTTTTACATCAACCATATATATCAGTGTGACTGAAGTGGAAAAAAATGGTTGCAGTTTCTTTCACAGAATAAAGCTGTGAATAAAACCACACTGTCAGCTCTTGTGCTGTGGAACTGAAGGACTGTATTCTACAGTTCTGTAGATGTCAGTTTTATTATTCATCAGTAAACCTGAAATTGCTGACTTAGAGATACAATTTGCATACCACCTCACTAGCCAGCCACCCTGTGCGACTTGGTCTAGGTGATCCTGCTGTGACAGAGGGATTGGACTAGATGGTCTTTTGAGGTCCTTTCCAATCCCTTATGATTCTATGAATCAGTGCCACAGCAAAAGGAAGTAGATGCTCTGTTTATCTAACAGGACAGATTTTTCAGGCAGCTTATGTTGCCTGATGTTAAAGAAACATCAATACATCTTTAGTAGGTCTGGGATAGCTTCAGGGAATGAAAGCTGTTGCATACTATTTATTTTTTTATTTTTCCATTTATCTCTGTTCTTTTAGTCTCTAAATTTGCATGACAAACTTTAATCTCATTCTTCATACAGTACCATATAAGCACTATGTTTTTATATTATCCTTCCTGCCTCTGTGAGTGATTAAAAAGAAAATTTTGTTTTATGCAGAACTCAGATTAATAAGCATTATGATTAATTGATTTATGAAGCTACCCAATAACACTTGCTTCAAAGCAGCGATGCAGGATTGCAAGAGTTTTAAGAAGATCCTTGAGTTTCAGACATGATTCTTGTTTTTTACTAATTATGTTTTCCAGGTTTTTTCCAGTAAAGTTGACTTCAGTATTTGCTTCTGAATTTATTCTTGCTTTGTCATGGGGTTTTGTTTATCTTTTTCTAAGCGTTCAGGTGTTGCTTTCGTTGCTAGCCTCTTGCAGTTCAGCGGAATGAGGAATGGGTCAGAGTCAGATACAGGTCTTTTATATGCAGCCTAATTATTGTAATGATTTTTGCCATGTTGTTGAACATAGTGCCTTTTTAGAGTCATAGAATTATAAATATTTTAGTTACATGAGAACTTCAAAATCATTGAGTCTGACCATTAACCGAGCGCTGTCAGGTCAGTGCTAAATCTTGTCCCTCAACATCACATCTACACAGCCTTTAAATATCTCCAGGGGTGGTGGTTCTACCACTTCGGTGGGCAGTCTGTTCCACTACTCTGCAACTCTTTCAGTGACTACATTTTTCCTAATGTCCAGCTAACCTCCCTGGCACAATTTGAGGCCATTTCCTGTTGCCCTGTTACTTGGGAGAACTGACTGACACCCACCTCTCTACAACCTCCTTTGAAGAAGTTGTAAAGGGTGACAAGGTCTCTCCTCAGCCTCCTTTTCTCCGGGCTAAACAACACAAATTCTTTCAGCTGCTCTTCATAGTACTTGTTCTCTAGATCCTCTACTAGTTTTCTTGCCTTTCTCCCACATCCCAATGTCTTTCTTCTGTGGGGTCCGAAACTGAACATGGTGTTTAAGGTTCAGCCCCACCAGTGCTGAGTACAGAGGTACAATCACTTTCTTGAATCCTTTTGGACACACTATTTCTGATACAACCCAGAATGCCATTGGCCACCTTGGCCACTTGGGCATACTTCTCGCTCATATTCAGCTGGGTGTCAACCAATATCCACAGGTCCTCTTCTGCTCTGCTTGGCAGCTTTCCAGCCACTCTTCCCCAAGCCTGTAACATTTCATGAGGTTGTTGTGATTCAACTCCTGGACCAAGCATTTGGGCTCACTGAATGTGTAGAGACTCTATACCCTCGAATAGATCAACACTCCACCTAATGGTGTCATCTGCAAACTTGCTGAGGGAGCACACTGTCCCCTTGTCTAGATCACTGATAAAGGTGTTAAAAAGAACAGGATCCAATACTGAGCTCTGGGAAACAACAATTGTGGCTGGCCAACAGGTTTGTCTCCACTCATCACTGCTCTTTGGGCTTGGCCATTCAGCCAGCCTTTTAATTCAGTGAAGCATGTACCCAACCAAACCATAAGTAGCCATTTTCTCCAGGAAAATACTGTGGGAAATGGTGTCAAAGGCTTCAGTGAAGTCCAAGTAGACACAATCCACAGCCTTTTCCTTATCCAATAAGTACTTGACCATGTTGTCAGGGAAGATCATGTTAGTCAAGCAGGAGCTGTTATTCATAAGCCCATGCTGTCTCCTTCCTGCCTGGACCTGTTCCTGTGCAATTTAATCTAGGTGATCCTGCTGTGGTGGGGTGATTGGGCTAGATGATCTTTTGAGGTCCCTTCCAATCCCTAATGTTCTGTGACTGGGCTTGATCACCTGGCTGCTTTGCTTAAATCAATGTACAACGAGGTGTGCACAACAGCAGATACTTCAGACTAATAGTCCAAACACGAGATTACATGCCTCATCAGCTGCTTGGCTTTCAGTTATTTTTATTCAGCAGTTGTGGGATGGCTTGGCAGTTAGTTGTTCTGTTTCATGAGGGATTATTTTTTGCTTGTTTTTCTACTGCAAAACTCCAGCCAGTGCCAAGGTTCCCTACACTGTGGTAGCTTTTCTCCTTCCATTCAAAGCACATGCTTACTTAGGGTAACAAAAATCTGTTGTTTGGCAAAGAGCTGGTTTGTGGTAGAGCATAATACAAACAGCAAATGATGTCTTCCAAAGAGGCATCTAAGTATGAATCTAGTGTCCTGTGAGTACCTGCTACTAAGTGGTTGTCAAGTGTTTGATTAAGCAGCCACCGTTTTTCCAAGATGAAACAATCTCTCATTCAGAAGTGCATAATTGTATTCTCTTTTCCCCAAGTGTGTACTAGAGCTAAGGATTTGGCCTTACACTTCTCATCCCTATGGACTGAGTATATTCACTGATCAGGTTTAGAACATGTAGTGAAGACTAATGAAATTGTCCTACTGTTAACTTGCTGCGTGTTCACTTAAAGAAAATGATTCTGTAGCCATGCCTTTTGCAGACAATCCACAAGGCGCTAAAAAAGCCTTGGAGGTAGGTTATAGCCCATTTCAATTGAAGGAATCTGTCTTCTCCCCACTCCTCAACTCATCCCAAGGTCTTACCCTCCCAACTGTATCCCACTCCAAAACCTCATTCACACGAACTAAAGCAAGTGTCCCAAAACTCCTCTTTCTCCTTAGTTCTCCTTCAATCGTACGAACTAATCATGGAGCACTCACTCCAAAACCGGGATGTTACCCTGCTTTAAGGGAAAATTTTGAAAGGTTGTGGGTAAGCAACATATTTCACATGCTGACAGGATGAGATTTGGGAGGTAGATGACTGAACTTTTATGAGGACAAATCGGGAATAGATAGTGGCAGGACTTGTCCCAGACAACCATAACTTCCGTCTTCTCTCTTTGCTCAGTCCATGGGACCAGTAACATTGGCTGTCAGACTCTTTTGTCTCTATCATTATCTTTCACTTAGATGGAATGAGAATTGGTTTAAAAGGATTTTAAGCATTCATATGTCCTGTGAGCATTTACAGGTTGAGGTTTTATCCACTGCCACATTTACCTTCCAGCAGAGTCAGTGTGTTACAGAACTATTACTTTGGGAGTTGTTTGGTTTTCTTGCAGCTTTTATCCTTTCTTTTAAATTATATACTCGTGAGTTGAGCCAGAGTAATGACAGCTCTACAGACGTAATGATTTGGGTAATCTTGTTAATATGCATGGTAGGCTTCTTCAGTAGAAATTGTCGAGTCAGATAGGAATGGTTCCAAAGGAGTCATTAGTGCCCTAATGTGTTAATGATCCATGCATAATGGAGTCCCTCCATAGTCTCTGGTAGGCATCAGAGTGGACTGATTATAGAAAAATGACCATACCTCCTCTTTCATTTTATCCTCAAGTCATATCTCTTCCTTATGTAAAACTACACATTAAGACTAAAAAAGTTATGTGAAAGCTGAAGCCGAAGGTAAGACATAAAAAACACACATAAAATTCATTGGTATGCTGATGCAAGAGGCTCTAAAAGGCTGCAGCACACTACTAACTAAAATGTGGAAAGCTTGTGGAGTTGAGCAATATTAATGCCATTCTTAGTTTTGTTGTAGGGCAGGATGTTTACGGTGCCAGTGCAGGCAAATAAAAGCAGGGTGAATATGTTACCTTATTTTCTATAAAAAAAAATTGGGAACAAAAGTGTTAAAACCCTGAGCTGATGGCAGCAAACTTTTATAAATTGTAAGTGCAAGAAAATACTAAAAATATAGGATGTTCTTAACCAGTCAGGAAGTGCCACTGTCTAAAGAACGTACCAGCACCTCTTCCTCTTTGTACTTTAGATATTGGGGATTGTTATACTGGAAACAATATCCATCCACTCTGTGATTAGTACTGATGTCTCGTGTGCTGAGCTCCAATCTAATGGGAGAGAATGAATGACTGTCCCATCCAGCCTAGACAGATCTCTTGCTTGCACAGAAGAAATGTGGAACGACACAATTTATCAAAAGAAGGCAGAGAAGTAATGTTTTAAGTCAACTCTTCATATAGCCATTGGCATGCTTACCTGTTAGAGAAAAGCTCCTTGATGTCCCCATGCATCTTTAATTCTTCAAATATAAACCTGCATTAAAAGTGAAGGATGTGGGACAGGTGGTAAAATTAATAGCAAAAAAAGAAAGCCAGAGTAATGCAGTCACTTTATAATTCAAGCGTGAAGTGACCAAACTGCTCAGTGCGGTGTGTATCTTCTTGCTAAACTGATACAGTACTAGAAGGATGAGACTGAAGGATTAAGGCTGGGCCAGCCACAAGATGAATGACAGATGCTCTTTATTATATCTATTTATCTTTCTCCTCTGAAAGGAGAAAGGAAAGGGAATAAGAGAAAGACTTATGGGTTGGAAAACTACAACAGCTTTAACGAAAACAATAATAATATAAAATATATACTGAACCAACACCAAACCAGACCACCTGCTGGCAACTACATCACTGTCACCCATGATGCAGATGCCAAGGAAGTCCCAGACTCGACTCAGCAGCAAGCACAAACCAGATTCAGAAGCTGAATGTTACAGAATGCGCAAGTTGGGATCAAAGGCAGGACGGACAGAGTCCTCCTCAGACACCAGCAAAGAGGGAACAGGCAAAGCAAAGAGAGAAGAGGAGAGTGGAATAAAAGGCTGAACCTCATGGTCCCTCAGGTTTATACCCAGTATAATGTATTAAGGTATGGAATAACTTGTTGGTCAGTTCAAGGTCACCTGTCCTGTCCACTCCTCACCACAGGTGCAGCCTCTCACCTACTGCACCCCAACATGGCACACAAGGTTACAGTGACCTTGGCTCTCACAGGAGCAAACATCAGCAAGAGCCTTTCTGCACCTCAGTTCCTGGTAGCAAACATCACATATCATCACTTGCAGAAACAGCCAGTCTATGATGTTAACTGCGGAAAGTGCAATTAGCTAGAAGAGACTGAGCTGAGCAGGAAAAACACCGAACAGAATTAGTTCTGTTCTAACTTAAACTAGAACAGAGAGGCAATAAAAATGGCTTTAACGTTTCAGAAATTGCAGACTAATTGAATCTGATATATGGAGCAAAACCCGTGAAAGGCATTACAGTAGTAGCAGAAATATGTTGCAAAGGTGAAGAACTAACATTATTTTTAGAGTGAGAAAGTGCAAATTAGGCCATCAGTTTGGGTGGAACTAAGGTAGGCTCTTGTGTTAAATTGAGTAGGTAAAGTGCAATAAGGATTTGAAAAACTTCTATGTCAGTTTTCACACCAAATACTTTTAACTGGATAATGGGGAAGGTGCTTTTCCAGAACAAAGAGACTAAATGTAAGAAGTCTCTTACTACTTAGATTTAACAAGGGATACAAATTAATGGAAAGGGTTTTATGCTTTTTTCATGTTAATAAATCATCTCAGAGAGAAAGCAAATGGTAAAGGGATAAATTCATGGAAGTTCCCCAAGTTAATCACATTTAAATCTAAAACCCAGCAGAGGTACTAGCAGAAGATTGCATATCTTAATGATAGCCAGTTTAAAAAAGAAAGATGAAAAAGAATAAAATAAATATTAATAAATGTAGATTATGCAAATGAAAAATGTGTGTATTCAGAGTTAGTTATCTTCTGGAAGCATGCATGCCCTTGAGAGCCTTGATGGAAAGAAAGCATGAAACAAAATACCACCATTCCTCTTAATTTCAATGTCTGCTTGTTCCAGAAAATGTGTGGTAAATCAAAATGGTAAGAGAAAGGGTACATTGATTTCTATTTTTTTTTATTTGTTTTTTCTTCTGGTTTAAAGGTACTGCTTCCATGAGAGAAGAAACTTAAAAGATGAGAAAACAAATTTTTGCTTGGAAAACAAATGTCAAGATAATGGACACTGGTGTATAAATGAGCAAGGAAAGCAAATAGGGAATATCGTCCAGTATCTCTCATGATAGACAAGTCAAGAAATGCCTAATGAAAATAGAAATAAGCCAGGCATAAATATTTTCCACACATTGCATAATTAGAGTTCACTTGCACCAATCACTTTATTAACAGCTTCAAAAGCCACTAGACAAGTAAGAAAAAAGCATTCAGTGCTGTTGAAGACTGTTTTGATAAAGCCTCTGTTTATCCTTAAGCTACGGATAGCTGCTGATGGAAGGCAACATCAGGAGAAGTAATGCTGTTTATTTGTCCTGATTTCTTGTTTGAAATCTTGCATGTAAGTCTTTGATCAAATGTATCTCTGTTATTGTTCTTAGTAGTTTCATGATAGATGTGCTTGCTCTGTTTTCCTCTTGCATGTGAGCTTCTCCTTGTGATTTGCTGGTTTTGTTTATTAATACATATAGATTTGGGAACAGGGGTGAGAGCCCACTTTGTAGAAGGTCTCAAGCTGTGCAGTTGCAGTGTCTTGGTCTGCTCCATGTTGCTTGTATTTGCTTTTGGCTGGAGATCACACCTCCAAAATGTCACTCTAGCATGTAGCCTTTCATAGATTTAGCTGTGGAGTGTTGTGACCTTACCAGCATCGCCACAGATGGATGTTCATACTCATGTCCTCAAAAATCTGTCATATCGGGTAGCTGGCTACTATGGGGCCTCCAATTGTACATTTAGCATTTCTGCTGACATTGGTTTAAATTAGCACTTTGTGCTCTAATGGCAGCAATACACAGAAATTACCATCTGCCCTGCAGATATTGCCCTGATTTAAGTTTTCCTTCTTCAGGCTTTATCTGCCTAAAATTGCTAGAAGGGGAAAAAACCGGATCAAATGACTGACTTTGGCTACCATACGAAAGTGTTCAGTTTGATCATTTTATGGTACAATAGAATAAAAATGTGTGAAAGCTTGCTAGAAAGGATACAAACTTGAATATTTACCATATTTAATAGGAATTAGAAACTAGTTTACCCACAGGCTCACTGGAGCCTCTCCTAGTGTCCTCGTTTTCATATAATGTTATTTTTTCATGAAAAAACTCCACATTATTCGCTAATGTTTTCTTATTCTCCCAAGACTTCACTGGTTTAAGCTGTAGGATCTGCAGAAAGCCCTTATATTTTTAAATTATAATTGAAATATAGCACACTGATTTTGTTTTTAATGCTGTGCCTGACTGTTCAGGCTCTACTGCAATCAAAAAAGGAATACGAAATGCAATATGAAAAATGGAGTTGCTAGTGCTGCTTTCAAAATAACTAGGCCAGCTTGTAAGTGTTAAACTTGACACTTTATTGCACAATCCCTGAACACTTCTATTCCTTGATTAGAAAGACAGCATTTGGTTATAATTATATATACCAGCCAGCTTCCCACTGACCCTGAGCCAGCCAACAAACCCTTAGCTGCCACATGATGTTTAGTTCCCTTGAAATCCATTAGAAAAGTTAGATTGCTCCCCATCCCCATCTTCAGCCTGTCTATAAAACGAGCAATGAATACTGGCTCATTTCTGGAGATCTCGCAGATTATTTGTTTTCTTTTTAATTATTTTTATCCCCTGCTGGAGTTCTTAAAGTTTTCATGGGAATATGTGAAGGAAAGAGACACTTGCTATCTAAATATATCTATAAAAAAAAAGGAAAATAGCTGCTATAAACTATAAATGATGTGCTGGTAGTTTCTCACAGTAGAATCCTTAGCTTTTTATGTTTTGCTGTGACTGCAGGATGATGAACCTAACTGCATGATATTTCCAGGGAGGAGCACTGATGCTGAAACACCATGATGCCTGGATGATTTCATTATGGGCAACCTGGTGTGCAGCCATGCCAGGAGAAAATAAATTGTTCTCATGTTCCTTATTTAACAAAAAATGGTAGCTGAAGTGTTGAGCAGAGAAAAGTTCAAGGTTCGTCTAAATATGTAATGCAAATCCATAAAAGTGTCTAAAATTATTTGAATTCTAACAAACAGCCTAGAAGACATAATCTTCATTAGTGCCACTTCAAAAGCATAATTAGCATTAAAACTAGGTATTTGTGAACTTTAGGATTTTAGGTTTTGGAAACAATAGAATGAGTGATATCAATCTTAATTTTGGATGCTCAGAATTGCAGAATTCTGGAGTTCTATTAGGTGGCCCTAAGAGAGCTAGGGATAAAGTCAGCTTTCATGGATTCCATCTTTAGCTGCAGACAAAGAAGTTGACCTTTTTTTGACTCGTTTAAAAGTTTTTTTCAAAGCCTTTTTTATTTTTGCTGTAACTTGGTTTGACTGCTTTGTTTTCGACTTATTTTGCATGCGGCTGCCTAAGCTTCCATGTAATCATCTAACTTTGATATTGGTAGTGGGGCAGGCTGTAACTAGTTTGCTGTGTCTAAGAGAGCCTGTAGGTTCCTGTATTAAGTTTCTAAATAGTGCAGTTCCACCGTTAAGCATTTAGTCAGGTTACTAGAGGTTTTGCAAAAAGCTTCCTGCTTATTCTGATTGCACAGAATTTGTGTGTCGTGGTGGAATGTGTTTTCTGTTTAATCCATTTGAAATGTTGTTACTTTTAATGCTTGGTCAAGATGTTTTAAATTGTTGATTTGGATGCTTATTTTATTTGAGTAGCTTTTGGAAAACTTCCATAACAGGTACTAGAAAAAGGAAATTTTGACAAACAGTCAGCTATGTGTGAAGTAATAACTGTATCGAGAATGGTGTGTTTGGACTAACTGGGCTTTAAAGTGTTATCCCTATTTGTAGAACACATGGGAGCTGCTGGTGGAGGCCGATAGCTTTACTAGTTTCCAAAGCTTGTCATTTAAGTGCAACTTGCAAAGTTAACTTGTGTCTTTTTGGTGAACCTGTAACCAATGCTTCCTTCTGTGGAGGCTGTAAGTTCCTCCTTTGTAACACTGTCAGATTCTTTGCATCCAGCTTTTGGGGTAGCAACTCTCATCTTGATTATTTTTTCTCATACACTGTGTTATGAATTTGAAATCATATTTGTTCATGGTATTCCTGCACCAAACTCTCCTCCAGTATATAAGGAGTTCACCTTCTGTCTCAGCTGTGGGAATGTGTTTTTTCCCTCTGGTGCACTGCAGCTGTATGTGCACAGGTGGGAGTGGAGGTCAGGGATTCAGAAGTGAAGTGGAGAGGTGGCTGCTGCAGGGGACAGGTTGAGCAGGTGGTATGGGCCAAACAAATTTTGGGGTCCTTATTTTGGGATAAGGTTTTGCTCTTCGCCTCTTCTTGGCATCTCCTCCCTGTTTGTATTTGGCCTGTGGGAGCTTTGTTTTGGCCAGTAGCACACCGTGGCTTCTCTGTCCATCTGCAGCTATGTTTCACATACACCACCCCCATTTCCAACCTACTTTCCCCCTCTTCTCTCTCATCTTTATCTCTTCCTCTGCTCTGAGACCAGTCATAGGAAAGTGCTTATTATAAGCACTGCTTAAGATACTCCTATACTTTCCTATTTACTCCCTCCTTGTCTGTCGCTTTTAGCATTTGTTTCTGGGGTAATTAGGGGTTAGCAGGTCTGGGCAGGGGAGGGGTGGACTTAAGTGAGTAAGGAAAACTTTTTGTTTGTGTTTTCTTTCTTCCATTTTCCCTTTCCTTCCTCTTTTATTTTTTTGGCTGTTCTTCTCTACTTATTGAACTTTATTAGCAATTTTATTAAAGTTTAATATTTCTAGTTACAGTTTCTGTAAGTGTGCTTAGTTCTTTTCTTCCCCTTCCCCACCCCACCATGGGGTGTGGGAGGACAGAGATTTCCTTAGGCACAGTTGGGCAGAATATAATTTCTGTGGGCTAACCTGGTGCTAAACTGTGACACACCACCATATGCCTATGCAGTCAGGTCAATCCCGATCTTCCCTGGCACTAGCAGGCAGAACCAGGGAGATTTTGACAATGACAACTTGTGTTGTCCTGGTGGCTGCTAGCTTTCTTACTGCCTTCCAGTAAGGATGTAATTGAAGGCTGTCCTCTATTTCATGGTTTTTCTTCATGAGTATATCTGATGAGGATAAAATTCCTCGTCCTTTTTCAAGAATGCATGTAAAAGTTTTGTCTTTGCTTGTCAGAATTCAATGTAGGATAGGCCAACTGAGAAACTGAGGCAGGAATGAAATCCATGCAAATAGTATTAACTGTAGGTTCACTCCAGAAAAAAATGAGAGCTGGTCACACAGGATGCAGAGAAGGCCAAGGTACTCGATAACTACTTTGCCTTCACTGGCAAGGACTTTGGTCAAACCCTCCATGTTACAGAGGCCAAAGGCAGGGACTGTGAAAGAGAAGCTTCCCCCACCTCTAGAGATGAAGAGTGGGTTCAAGACCACCTAAAGAACCTGAAAGTGAACAAATCCATGGGACCGAATGGGATTCACCCACATGATTCTTCTGAAGGACCTGGTGGATGAAGTTGCAAAGCCACTGTCCATCGTATTTGAAAAGTCATGGCAGTCTAGTGAAGTTCTCACTGACTGGAAAAGGAGGAATGTAACCCTCATCTTCAAAAACAGAAAAAAGGACCTAGGGAACTGGAGGCCAGTCAATCTTATCTCTGTGCCTGGCAAGATCATAGAGCAGATCCTCCTGAAGGCTCTGCTAAGGCAAGCAGATAATAAAGAGATGCTTGGTGGCAGCCAACAGGGCTTCACCAAGGGCAAGTCTTGTCTGACCAGTTTGGTGGCCTTGTACGATGGGTTACAGCCTCAGCAGACAAACACAGAGCAACAGACATCGTCCACCTGGACATGTACAAAGCATTCAGCATGGTCCTGCACAACATTCTGATCTCTAAACTGGAATGGTATGGATTCAATGGATGGACCACTCATTGGGTACAACCATCCAGGCAGCTTTTTATCCAAAGTGTTGTGTCCAAATGGAGAGAGATGACAAATGGTGCTCCTCTAGGATTGGTACTTGGACCAGTGCTATTTAACATCTTTGCTGGCAACATGGACAGTGGAATTGAACACACCCTCAGTAAGTGTGCTGATGACACCAAACTGTGTGGTGATGTAAACACACTGGAGGGAAGGGAGGCCATCCAGAGGGACCTAGCCAGGCTTTTGAAGTGTGCTCATGCAAACTGCATGAAATTCACCAAGGGCAAGTGCAAGGTTCTGCACCTGGGTTGAGGCAATTCCATCAACTCAGATGATCAGAGGGCTGGAGCACCTCTATGAGGACAGGCTGAGCAAGTTGGGGTTGTTCAGGGTGGAGAAGAGGCTCTTAGGTGACCTTTATAGCAGCTTTCCAATATCTGAAGGGGCTACAAGAAAGCTGGCGTAGGGCTTTTTTACATGAGTGTGTAGCAAGAGCACAAGGGGAAAGGGTTACAGACTTGAAGAGGGGAGACTTAAGAGGGGAGACTTAGGATGGACATTAAGAACAAATTTTTCTTGTCAGGGTGGTCAGATGCTGTAACAGGCTGTCCAAGGAAGTTGTGGCTGCCCCATCCCTGCAAGTGTTCAAGGCCAGGTTGTCTGGGGCCCTGAGTAACCTGATCTAGTGAAGGTGTCCTTGCCTATGCAGTACACTAGATGATCATTAAGGTTCCTTCCTACCCTAGCCCTGCGATGATTGTCTATGAAGTGCTTTGATATGTTAAAAAGGTACAGAAAAACAGAAGGGTTCATGTTCACTGTAGGTGTTTGTTGGAATGTAACAGAGTATTGGAAATAGCAATAAAAGTACTAAAAGCACCCCAAAACAGCTCTGGGAAACACAATGCAGTCTTATGAATCAGAAAAGTACAAATAAATGCAACTTGAAGTTGACATGGCAAAATGAGTGCCCTGGGTGGTCTAACTTTATGTTAAACTGGGAAATGTATTCCAAAATAAAATTGCTATAAAACCCTCTCTGTACTACTTCCTTGAGGAATGCAGCGCAGGAGAGAAGCTGTCAGGTTTTATTGATTTCTGCAAGCTTTTGTATGGCTTAGTATTCAAATTATTCTGAACTCTTGTTATCTGCTATATGTTCTCTAACTGGTGCCTGGCAGAGTGCTGGAAAAAATGAAGCAAGTGCTTGAAGAAGAATAGGACGGGCAGAAAAAGAGCTGCTCAGCCTCACCTAAACTTGCTTTCAGCTCCTTTTGAGTAGAATTTTTATTTAGATCTATATAAACTAGAAGCTTGCTTGGTAGACTGAGCTTAGTCCCAGCTTCTGCTAGCTGAATGGTTTACAAACCAAAAGATGATACTATCAACACAAGACTAGTTTTAAAATGAACCACTGAATTCTGGTAAACCTAGGATAGTCTACATTATCTTGTTATAAACTACTAAAACGTCTCTAATTATACTTTAAGCCTAAAGAATTAATAGCTTACAGAGGCATAGGGAAACCTTTTCTTTCAAGGTCTTATTCATAACATCAATACAAGGTATGGTCAGTTCTGGAATTATATTCAAACAACACTTATCTAGGGAGATTGCTCTACTCACTGCCTCCTGCTCTGTCTTAAAATTCATCTTTCCTTGTTATCTGTTTTACTTTTCCTTCACTGTTGCAGTAAGGATGATACAAGCAGAAAGAGAGGCATACAGGTGCAGAGGAGAGCATTCCATCTGGGAGAAAGAAAAATGAGAGGAAAGGTCATAATAGAGCTTTGTCTATCTGCAAGTCTTTGCAATAAAGGGGTTTTGATAATTTGCACTCTCCGTAACTTATCAGATAAATATCAGATTTTTGTGTTGGCCTGTACTTTGACACACGTTCAAGTTAAATGCAGGCTGTGCTTCCATCTGTGTTTAGTGTCTGGGCTAGCCAAGCTGTGTTAGAATGGATATAGTGAAAACTGATTTGCAATGCACTGCACTCCATTCCTCCTTGCTCTTGCATTCAGAGGCTGACTTTAGGTTTTTTTTAGATGTTAGATTTCAATGCAACTGTGCAGAATTTGCTATAAATGAAGCACTTTGAGTTTTTGCATCAGAAAATTACCCTAGTAGAGGGCATGCAGGCCAGTTTCACATGTCATAACAGCTTCATGACTTCATTGCTATGCATAGTGCCTCAATGTCAAATGCTGGAGTTCAGGAAAAAGTACAATTATTATTCAGGTGCCAGAATAACACTGTCCTTCCCAGTCTGCCAGCTTCTGCAGCATAAACAACAGCTGTTGCTCAGCACTGCGGGTAACTGTCTGATGGATAAACTGTTGTGTTTGTACCCAGATTTATATGGTCAGGGCATCAGAGATGTTGAGAATACTAGCAGTGAGAGCCTTCTACAGTCTGTCACTGCAGTGGGGTGTAAGAAGTGCTGGCACAGAGCCATCAGCAACTCTTCTCCAGAGATTGCATGCATGACTGCTGCAGCACCCCAAGCAAATAGCCTGCCCAGGCTGTGGGACCTTCTAGTTAATTCTGAACAGTGTTTTCTCTGATGGGGAAAAGAGCCCAAGCGCAGAGGTTGTAATGGCATCGTGCACTATCCTCTAAAAAAAAGTGAGATTTCCCATTGTACGTTTCAGCTAAACAAATATAATTCAATTAAGTGGTGTTTTGTTTGCTGTTTGAAATACACTGAGAGCTTTTGCTGACCAGATTCAGAAGTTGAGCTCTTGTAAAGGCTTTGGCTGTTCTCCAAGGGAACGCTCACAAATGCTAATACAGTTTAGTGAATTTGTAATTGGCTACAGTGGCAGGCTGGCACAGTACACTAGAGATGGCTTCATTTGTGCCAGTAAATAGAATCCTCTGAAAAATGTGCCCTGATAAATTTTACAAAAAATTGCTTTTGTGTTGCTCTATAGCAGTACTTTAATGCTTTATATGAGCCAATATTAAAATAGTCATTCACATACCAAAAAATGTGGGTTTCTTTTTTTTAAACCAAGAAATTTTGTTAAAACCTCCCCTTTTATATTTTCAAGGAAACTTATATTAGCAGTAGGGAACTGTAATTGTAGACTTACAGGATATAGATATGTGCACTTATGAGATATACCAATACAGAAGCAAGTGACACAGTTTCTCCAGCTTTGACCATCAGGGAACGTTATATATAGTGTTATAAACATGTTTAACGTTCATCTCTTGTTTATGAATTTAAGTATCTGGTCCTAATGGCATAGCCCATAAATCTACAGTACCACGATTCCTAAATTTGTGCCAAACAACATTAAATTAATTTATAGTAGTGCAGCTATGTGACCTGTTTTATGACTCCATGCACAGGGGAAGGGTTGTCCTTTCTTTAAACTTTGTAGAAGCCTTTTTACTGCAGCTCTGACTAGTGGGAAGCAGAAGAGAGAAACCGTTCGTCTGATTTGGATGCCGCAGCTCACTTGGACACAGTCCATTCACAAACATGTAATAGGAATGTATAAGTGTCTCTTCAGTATATGAAGTGCCCTTTGCTACATATAAAACTCATAATGAGGCAACTTCTTTTAGGACACTGGTATCCTTGGGGTTTTGTTGCCCAGGAAATCATGTCTGGAAGTATATGTCCTATGGGAGCTACGACAGTTGCAGCACAGATCACAACAGTGGAGGTGCACAGAAAAGATGCACAGAACTGGGCTGTATGTGTGGAGAGGCTAAGAATTGGGTAAGATCTGCAGCTGCTTTGAGAGGTGAGGAAATCATGTATCTGTGTACAGAAAAATTATTCAGGAAAGCAATTTGGTTTCATCTCCTCTGAGCTGACTCTTGGGGTGCAAAGCATCCTACCCTCACACTGGGTGGCTGTCAGTGAAATATAATAGGCTGCAGACTCATTTCCCAAAGGAAGTACTAAAAGCCAGGTTATTTGCAAGGCTTGAAATTAGGCTTGACAAAACCATTGGCAAGGTGCTGTTACATGTGCAGGGAGATTAAAGTATGGCAAGGTCCTTCATCTGCAGAAGCATCCTGCAAACCCAGATTTACAGGTGTCCAAAGCAGCCATGTAGCAACAGTAAATGCTGTCATGTTGTAGCTGTTACATGCTGATCTGTGAAGAAATTTGCACTAACTGCAGCGGGTCTGCTTTGCTCATCGGTGGAGAGTGCCAGTGGAAGCCAGGGTCTTGTATCCTGGCAGCTCTGGGTAACTGGAGGGTGGTGGGTTCCACGGGAAATATAGTGAATCCTGGGAGATGGTGAGCTGCTTGTGGGAGACCTGCAAACTACTTGGAAACAAACCCCTGGAAAGGCACAGACATTTCCAAGCTGAACTTCCAGGCAGCTGGTGAAAGAAGCAGGTAGTTGTGCAGATTTCTATCTAAAGGAGTGTATTTTGCCCAAGTTTGAATAAACTGATGTTTTCTGATTGGAAAAAAGTTTCACAGTTAAAGTGTTGCTACTATTCTAACAAAACCGTAGTTCAATTTGAATTCTTTGGGATCTGAATGAGCACGGAAGGTAAATTGAAGATGTTTGCAAAAGCATTATTAGAATATCCTAGATAATCCTATATAATAAAGAATTTAACCTTGGGTTCTATGTAAAAAGTGTTTCTTTAATTGGAGGATAAAGAAAATCTATTGTTATGGCACCAGTAGAATATTAAACTTACTCAGAAGCATTCAGTGTTGCCAAATAATTTCTTTTGCAAGTTGTGGTAAGGTCTGTAGATCTAGACAGACTGGGGAGGATTTTGAGGTTGTTAACTTTTTTGTTTGTTGCTCTTTTTGTTTAAGAGTTATTATGGATAGGATGACAGCTAGTTCAATGGAATTTGTGATGCCAGTCACCACTGCTTACAAAGTGAGTTTTTTATGCTTTTGGCCAGGTAATTTGTGACAGAACCAAAGGGAAGGGCTTCAAGCTTCAGCAGGGTAGGTTTAGAGTGGACATCAGGAAGAAGTCCTTCAGAGAGTGGTCAGGCACTGGAATGGGCTGCCAAGGGTGGTGGTTGAGTCACCATCCCTGAACAAGTATAAAAGACACTTAGATGTAGTGTTGGGGGATCTGGTTTAAGGGTGAACTTGTAGAGTAGGGTTGATGGTTGGACCCAACGATCCCAAGGGTCTTTTCCAACCTAAATGATTCTGTGATTGCTTTTAGGATGTTATGGCTGCACTGGTTTGTTTGTGCAATATACTGCTAATGCACCTTTGGATTAATGGCAAAATGTGTCCCACTCTCATAGAACTGATGTCTCAGCAGACAGTTTTCTCATGTGTATCCAACCCGTGTGCTGCTCTCTGTACTGGTTTGTTGGGTATGTAGGTGCTCATAAACAGACTTAGCGGTTCTCTTCATTTTTGTCTTTTAATGTATAGCTTAGTTCTCAGATATGCTGGCAGGTTTTGTTTCTTTCTCTGCAGGTGCATGAGTGTTTGTTTATTAAAGTTGGCAGCTCGCATGCATTTTGTCTGTCTTCTGTACCTGATCCAGTTAATTTTGTTACACAATTTTGAAAATTCTGGAGAATTTTTTAAGTGTAAAAGCCTCAGTGTTTTCCAGCATTTCTTTGTGGTGTTTATAGAAATCTCCATTTTCCATATGTAGGCAGAGACACACTCTTGTTTGATTCTCTCCAGAGACACAACTCTGCTTCCATCACTGATTATTACTGTGTAAGATCTTCCCCAGTGTGGTGTGTGTGCTGTTGTCATGTGGAAATAAAATGATACCATTAAATTACTAAAGGGATGAAAAAAGCCATGTTTTCTTCTAGAAGTTGAGATTTGCAGAGCACTGCACTGTCATTATTGGTCCTACCCTGGAGCAACAGGTTTCTTACCTTCTCAGACAGCTGCTATAGATTCTGTGATCTGGAAAAGATGCTTATGATACCATCAACTGCAGCACAAGATGCTGATATATGCTGAACTTATCTAGAACCACAGTAAAACACATAAGGGATCCTCATGATCCATCATCTCTGGGATTTAGTTTTAATTTAAAGTATTTGTAACAAAAATGAAGAAAAACTGAAGTAACAATGAGTTTAAAGTACTGAATAGAGTGAGTTAAGATATAACCCAGTGTTGCGTGGTCTTTAGAAAAGAGAAATGTCTATGGATGTTGTATGTAGAAAAGTCAAAGTCCATGTTCTTCTGCATCATTATCTCTAGAACACTGTAAGTTAGCTTTACTAAAGGTACAGGGTATTTGCTACAAGAACAAATTATTTGTGCATGATGTTGTCAAAAGACACACAAAGTCTCTCACACAGAGACTGCTGTGAGTGTAGAGGTACCACTTTAGACACACAGAAAAAGTTGTTTAGTGATCTTTGTTTCAAATGTAAGATTGGGAGAGAGGTCACTAAATTTATAGTTTGTTATAATGACAGGATAATTCTTGTCACATCCTATAAAAGAAGATGAATCTTACTTTCTTCAGAAAAGACTTATTACCATATTATAAAGGAAGTGATTTAATTAGGTTTTGACAATCTATTGCCCTTCTTCATGTTACTGATGTGTAAGATGTAGCTTTAAATTTTACAGGCAATTAGCAGTCAATTTTGAAATTACCTGTGGCAAGTTATAGGGCAATTAATACTCCCAGCATCCTTGTGAGACAATTGAATTCATACCTATCCTGCAGACAGAAATTCTAGTAAATAGCTGCTTTGGATCATGTAGTAAGGATGTGGCTGTGGAAATTGCAAGCTTTTTTTTTCCTCCCTCAACATGCTTGCTTGCCCACCCTGGGTAAAGTGGCAGAGCTTCCTTGTCAGTTCACTGACAAAACATAAAACACAAGCACCAGTGAGACTTGTTTGGCCATAATTTTGCAAATGTCACAGTAATGCACAACTCTTCAGTCCCATATCCCCTGTGGTTTTCTCTGGCTGAACCAATTCACCCTTTCAACCCAAACATGCAGACAGCTCCTGTCAAACTGCAACCTCTGTGTCCTTCAGCTTAGCAAATACGTTGCAAGCACTGTGCTGCAGACATCTGTGCAATTCTTTGCACATACAGGCATTTTTTGGTATATAACTGAAAATCAATTCTGAGCAGGAAATCTCTCCCAGGTTTTCACCTAATCTTCGCAGAAACCTTTACTTTTAGGTGTGAATGTGACTAAAATATGCAAACATATTTAGCATTGCGCAGCCTAGTATTAAATGCCTATTTCTGAAAGCAGCTATTTCTTTGTCTAATACTTAGCCAATGCCCTCTGATGTGACAATATTTCCCCTTAAAAAATAGATTTCTTTTTAAGTTAGGGTGATAGTGTTGACATGTAAGTAAATACAGATTCTTTGTAACTCCCTCAATGCATTCTTCAGTCTTTACTACTAAGTATAGGTTTTTAAGGCTGATTATCATTTTACTACAGTTTCTCCTGAGGACCACTGATAAATGTTTATGTTCTAGTAATGGGAAATGCAAGAAAAAAAAACCTATGACTAAGTATCCTACTTGTGAGACAAAATGAGTCTTTTTTTAAAAGTATTTGGATTTTAATTTAATACTTCCTGCATTCTTTTCCTAGTGACAAGAAATGGCATGCCCAGAGTACCTTTATTTTTACATATAAAGGGTTAAATTTTGTGCTTTAACCCTTTTTAATGCTTTTATAAAAGCTTTTCTTCTGCAAAAACTCTTACTTTATTCCTAGTTTACTGTGAAAGTTGGGTTCAAGTTGTCTTAAACTAAACTTGAATTTAGATATTCAGCTTCTTTTCACCAGTAAACTCCCAGGGTAAATTATGCTCTTCTCACTAATATGGTCGGTTCTCTCAGACTTCAGATCTGGATTTT
>JAOXOE010003624.1:0-25354 GCA_028565055.1 Phoeniculus purpureus
ACTTCCCCTGGGACAGTTCCGGGGAAGAGAAGCCTCTTAAAGCAACAGGATGTTTTCTTTCCTTCATAAAAGCACACCTATAAGTCTGAAAATTCTACTAATTTTCAAACCACAATACATGTAGAGATTCCTTGGCAGAAGTCCTAAAATTGGCACAAAAACCCATTTAGCTTGGATGCCTTGGTGCTGTGAGGCCAAGAGGTGCAATCAACAGAAATCTCAGAACATTTGGGGATTTTTTTTTAAACACTATGGTGAGTGAGACTTTCTGCGGTTACTTTTCAAGTTAGACCCTAGTTTCAGTAACATTGTCTGCACATTCTACTGAAAATTTATTTGAAGTCACATTTTTTATTTTCTAGGACAGAGAACAATTTGTCTGTAATTTAGTAAATATCCTTAGATTTGATTATTTGTAAATACTTTGTAAATGAAACTGCAACAGACTGTTTTTTTAATTAAAAAAAGCAGTGGAGGGAAAGAACATACTGCAGGTCATACCAGAGCAAACAGCATTTCTCTTCACTTAAACTTGACAACAACAAAAGCTTCTTAACACAAATAAAACAAGTATGCATGAATGAGGGGATTTTTTAAACACAAATTTACTGATTCTAGAATAATAGAATCATTCAGGTTTCATTCAGACCCATAAAGATCGATTACAACCATTAACTGACCTGTCCCAAGCCCATCACTAAACCACATCCAGGTGGCTATTTAAACACATCCAGGGCTACCCTCCCTCTGGTCAGCCTGTTCCAAAGCCTGATGACCCTTTTGATGAACAAGTTTTTCCTAATGTATAACCTAAACTTCCCTTGGTGCAGCTTGAGGCCTTTTCCTCCCATCCTAGGAGTTGTTATGATCCAGGCTGTCCTAGGCATTGAGAGTTGCTTAGTAAGTGGTCGTCTGGATAGTGTCATAGAACTAGCTAGAGCTTAGTGATATGAGAACACGAACACAACACCAATAGTTTAACATATCTATGATGTTTGCTGTAGTTGTTTTCACAATGAAGAACAGTAAGTCCACGCAGCTTTCTGGAGCTGAGAAGTAACCTGGAGACCAGTGTTTCCCAATACATACATGGAAATGAAGTGATATGAAGCTGCTCCATAGTGTTGAATAGACCATTACAAAGTGCAGCTGACTCTTCTCTCTACTTGGTCTGCTCATGTGACCAGACTGTAATTATGGGCATGGGAGGGAAATAGCCTAAATAGTGCTTTAAGTCTTCCCCAAATTATAAACAATATAATCCTCAAGATGAGAAGCAAAATGAGTCTTGGGTCTCATTTTCACTGGTAATTGTCTCAGCAGTGAGAGCCTTGAAGCACATATGTGAGGAACAGTTCTGTAAGTTACAGCACTGTATTTCCTTACAAATGTCTCATAAGACAGAGAAAAGTGTATCCTACTACAGAGGATAATTTGCTACACTAATATTATTCAGATAGAGCTGAAGTGAATCATTAATCTGCATAGGGTTAGCTAGTGAAGCAGAAAATCTCATTGTGCCCAACTCCCATCTGCACTTCAATTTAAAAATAAATCCTTCGCTTAGAAACCATTCAGGTAATTCCAAACAGCATCTGAGAAAAACTACAGCACCGCACTATTCTATAGAAGTATTTCCATTTCATTTTCTCAACACAAGAATGAATAGCTCTAATAGAGGCTTCTATCAGCAATCTGGTGTAAACTGTATGTCTACTTATTTACTGTAATTACGGTATGTTGTCGATGATTATTCCAGTTCAGTGATCAAGTAAACATGGTATTCTTTTACTGAGAAAAGCAGAGAATTCAGGCATGAGTTTTTTTCCTTACAGGCTGGCATCAGTACTGTTAAATCTTGGGGGTTTAAACACTCTATAGGCTTTTTAAGCAGTTCATTGAGATGGTATCTCAGAAGATCTTGCAGGTCTTGCCTATTGCCCTGCAGTGGGCTACAACTCCTTGAGAAAGGAGAGAAAGCACATTTTTTTACTGTGTAAAGTTAATGAATTTATAAGGGAGATTGTGTAAATGGATGAAACTTACTATAGAATATTTGTAGGAAGGAAATAAAGATGGGCAAAGGGAGGGATCAAGGTGGATCAGGAAGAGCAAGTATAAGACAGAGGGAAAAGGAGACAAAAGGAATCAGTTGACTGGAGAGCATGCTCATCCTACCCTCCATCACTGCAGTCTCTCATCTTTTCTCATTAAATCCTGTTTCTGCCTCTTTCACTTAGGTGCGATACCCTTTTTTGAACGGTTGTGTCCAAAAAAGTTAACTTCCAGGTCAACTATCCAGAAATAAGAGCAATTAGAGTAGAGCGATAAATGTCCAAGGCTCTTCTGTTTGTGTGCCAGCAACTGGGGTTGCCAGTAAAATCCAGGTGCAGCTTGTGGACAGATTATCCACAGGCAGGTACTGCAATGTTGTCTATTGTTGTATGCATCCATAGATGTAGACACACACACTCCCCCTAAGCAGACTGTAATCCTTATCAGGTCGGGAGGAAGAACAGGGACAGTCTTTCGTGTTCACATAGGTGCTGATTCGTCACTACAGTTTGTGTCACTCTGTCTAGCTATTTGTGCAGACTGTCACTCTTTCATAGATAGGCTGTCTTGCTACAGTTATAATGTGAAGACAGAGCTGCAGCAGTCTTGTAGCATCAGGCTATCAGGTTCAGGAGCTATCAGAAATCACAGCTCTTAAATCTTCAATGCACTTCAAGCAGTATTCCTTTACTGATAGCTTCCACCTTTCCATTTGTGACTAAAAACAACAGTTATGAATGCAGAACCTCATTCATCTCAAACTAAACATCACATTTACATCATTTTTACATCCTGGACTAGCGTCTCCCTCCACCAGATTAGAACAAAGAGAGACAAACCAAACCACTCCTGCTAATGACCTAAAGCAGAGATGTGAGTCTGAGAAGCAGCTCGTCTGATTCTCAGAGGGTGACATCAATTCCTTACAGTTCCATTTGGTCAGCCATATTTCAGTTCACATATGCTGTTATGGATTTGTTTGTGTCTGATATTTAGGAAAGAGAGTAAACAGCCTTGATGCAAGAATTTGCAAACAACTGGATCTTTAAGAACAACTGACCTTATTTTAGTCTTACATGCAACTCAGACAGAGAAAAAGCCTCATTCAGGCATGGAGTCGCTCTCCAGATGCCTCAAACGACTATTGAGGACATATCTTTTTCTATGGCTGTACTCAGAGGCAATGTTCAAGATTTTAAGCATTTTACTCACAGCTAGAAATTCTGTAATTGAAAATGTTGGCATGGGGGAAAAAAAAAAGACGCTTAGCAGGATTCGGCTAATGCCAGTTCAGAAAGCTGAAATGCTCCCCAGTATGCTGCATTCTGCCTTCTGATCGCAATGGCTCTTCTGTTCACCTGAGCTGCTTCAAACTCAAGCGTGGCTGCCAGATGAGGAATTTGGGCTGAAGGAAGCACCTTCATTCCAAAATCAGGGTTCGTTTTTTTCTCCAGTGATGCAAACACTTCTGGTTTCTAGCTAGCAGGGCATCATCTGTCCCAGAAAAATTGTAGCTATGAGTGTCACGCTAAATGAGATGTCCACAAGACTTGGCAGGAAAGAACTAAATAAGATTTTATCAGAGAAAACCTTGAAAATCTCTAAGGTGGGTGTCTCCAAATGAAACCAAGTTTCAGTTAGAAACATTACACCTTTTCTAACCTTTTCTTAGGAATCTTTTCATCTTTTCATGTACAAATTCCAGGCCTGTTCAATTAATACCTGCAGAACATGCATTGTTACAAGAAAAAACTGAATTGCTTCAATTTAGAACAATACCAGCTTTCACTTTCCCATATATGTAAGTTCTAGGGAGGCTCAGGCTCCTTCAGGAACATTTCTTCTCCTTGAGCTCCTTTATTAATACCTCTCACCTTTTGCTCATGTTGTAAATAAAAGGATGATTATAACTTGTGGCATGTTAAAAAAAATTAAAGCAAAGTCTAGTAAAACAGCACACTTTCTAAAATGTCAAACTGTAAAGGTCTCAAGTTGTCCAGCTGTTGAACATCTAAGACACATTAAGCCAAATGGAGGCAGTTGGTACCTGTAAAGTTTCTGGCAATGCCAACTCTGCTCTTTGCAATTTTCTCAGTTGATTTTCTCCACTCCCCACTGTTCAGCTGTTTGTGAAGGTCTCAGAAACAATAGCTGCTTCCTGACGACCACTCTTGCTGCTCATCATTGGCACAGTGTACCTCCAGAATTGAGCACTAAAGTTAGTAATGTATTTTCACAGTGCTTTCAAATAATAGCAGAAAGCGATTTGTTTCCTTTTTATTTCCTAAGGTTAATCACTTCTTTCCACAGGGAAAGAGCATGTTGAGAAAAGAAAAACTGATTGAAATGCCAATATTCAAATGTTTCTTTTTCATTTCTAGACAGTAGGCGAGACAAACAGAAAAGGTAGTTCTTCTATTTTGGTGTTAAAACACCAAAATATTTAATTAATTTTTTTTCTTGATCCAAGAACTGATACTCAGGTTGTGTCTGATAGTGTAAAGAGCACTCAGAGAGAAGTGCACTCATTTTCTTCAGTGAGGATCCCATGCAGCATCTTCTCACTAGCTGTATTCCCATGCACCCTGTCTGTTCCTCTAGCTTGAGGAGAAAAGAACTACCAGAGCCATTTTCTAAGTTCTACAACGCACAAAATTTAAAGCATAAAAATTTCAAAATTATTCTTAATCTTGTCACCTTTTGTCATACAGACTGATACCAAGTCTCTACATCAGCCCATTCCCTCCAGGCCTTGTAATGTATCTTGAAATTACTTTGATGTCCTTCTTGTATACAAATGAGAAAATGCTAACACCACACTAATTTTACCAATGTGCAATTACAAGATCTTTCCTGGAGTGAGCAAAAAAAAATATACTGGCATGATGCTGCAAAGCACTTCATGACATTCACACAAGCTACCTCCTGGCTGCTAGGAGTTGATCCTCCTGACCCTGAATCTTAGCACATAAAACCTTACAACAAACAAATTAGTCATTTTATAACCCATCTCTGTCCTTCTGTTACCCCAGATTTCTTATGTATCACATGAGTTCGTTGCCCACCTTGTAGTATGGAACTTACATTTCAGAAACCATTTGGTGATTGTTAACTCACACTACAGAAAGACTATTTCATGAGCAAAGCTGGATTCAAAGGTTTTAATTGAGCATTTAGTACCTATATACTGAAACTATCGACCTGAAGGATGGAAAGTTGAATAGCTATTCTGGTTAAAAGCCAAACCAGAGAAGGAAAAGTGAAATGTCTATTTATTTCAGTCATCCAAACAAAATGTAAGGTAAGTAACCCTGGAAAGAAAAACTATAAACAAGTTCTTTTAATCTCTGCAAGTGTGCATCACAAACTTGAGATTGCTTACTTAAAAAACTTCCTGACCAACTACAATGCAAGAAAGTTATGACCTGGTTTAGTAGGGAGAGTTAAGAAAAAGACAAAATAAGCCCATGGAGATGTATTAAAATAAGTCTTCAGCTCAGCTCCAGCACTTTCTGTAGTGGGTAGTACAAGTGATGTCTCAGGACAATAAAGGCTTCATAACACTTCAGAACCCCCAGAAACATGCTCCCTCCATGAACTACTGCAGCAGTCAGGAAAAACTTTCTTTTTTAATGCTAGGAGAAAGTCAACTTGAGTAACTTCCCTAACACACATGGGTTAGAACATCTAAAAGCTTAATGTAGCAGGCTCTGCTGGAGTTAGGGCTGATGTCCAGGCACACTCTTGACCCTTCACTAAGGAAAAAGGTCGTTTGTTTCTCTTTGGGCTTTTGTCAGTGATAGTGTACAAAACTGGACAAGAAGTGAGCCCTGGGTGACATGTGATAGCAGTATGCATATACTGTCTGCTACCCATAAAGAGACTGGTGAAAAGCTGGCAAGTAGACCTGCTAATAGGATATGAACCATGCAATTCTTAATAATGGTCAGTATGATGTCAGAATATTTACTACCATTCTGTTTGTTTTCACAGATGTCAATAATCACTGTTTTCTAGTTATGTTTGCTCTAAATCCTCCCTGGTATATTTATGCAGTGTTTTCTGGTTTTTCTTCGTGCTTTTTTCAAAGAATCTCATTATAAACTAACTTCAAATCCAGTACTTTTTCTGTTGTCTAGCAGACTAAGCGTGCTTTGACTTATCCTATTGATACCTGATTATGGCATTACTAGCAAACTGTGAAACTAAATAAATGAAGAGAATAGCTAAAATGTTCACACTAAAGGTTACGAAGGCAAAAAAAAAGACGGAAATAAAAAAATAAATTAGTATTGTCACTAACATCCACTTACACGTGTAACAATTGGCCGAGGATTTTAATAAAACAGCACAGATTTCGTCCTTTTTTTTCTTGTATGCGTTCCACCAGTCTCGCTGTCATGGTTTTAGTTGCGTTTTCTATGGGCTGTCACTATAAACAGCTCATTACCACTTAAACAGGGGCCTGGACTTACGTATTATTTTTTGAGATATGATTATTGCTTTGATTTCTCAAATGTTTATATTGCTTCAAAACAGAATGATTCCTGTGCAAGAAATACTAAAAACAAATATTCAGGATGACAGCTCTATGTGGCTAGCATGGACTGTATTTTATCAGTATATATCTCATCGTATGCTTCAAAATATTAGTGTTCCTTACTTCAGAGTTCTACAACTGGTCGAAGCCAGTGCAAAGTTCCAGCTACTCTGGGGAGGGCTAGAAGCATTTTCCCCACCATCTCCAGAAATATATTCTGGCCCTTTTCCTATGCTGGAATTAATACTTCACACAGCAAATCAACTTAGAAAATTGATCTAGCAGAAACCTACACATATTTTTTAGTATGCTGGTGGCAGAACAGTTGAGGTTGAAGGATGTGATAGGAGAGAACAGCTGCAACATTAGTGTAAACAGACTTTGCTGCTCTCCTTAGAAGGTGAACAAACAGACTGGCATTTATTGGTGAAATGTCTCCGTTTGGAACAATTTCCACTTCTGGTTTGGAAATCAATGGAAGATTTGAGCTTTGCCTTTATAGAAACTATTGAGAAAGCGTGTCAGATATTTCAAGCACGCAATTGTGAGTGACAGAAAACATTCACTGAAAAGCTAAACAAAAATCTTTAGACACATGTTCAAATTTAACATATGAAAAGTGACTAGCACTTAATTTTACCAGCCTGGTTCTTGTATCGCAAGACTAAGTAGTGTTGTTAATCTTCTCTTTATTCCTTTAGCTATTCTGATAAAAGATAGGACAAGTTAACTAGTATACACAGCTTTTATATGGCCACATTGTGCAATAGATTTTTAAAAATGTAGCTGCCCCAAAAGGCAAGTATTATATAAATGAAGAATGTGTAATTATTTTTCTCAGTTTTTCATGAAATCAAGATTGCTAAAAGCGTTCCACGCACTACTGCAATTACCAGCAATAACATACAAACTAATGCGTTCCTGCAGTTTTCAGGCCATTACTTATAGATTTATCATTAGTTACGTCTTCCTCACAAGAAGTAGTTAAGCTGTTTTATACTCAAAGCAAGAATTTATCGACACACACATAGCAGTTACTGAATCTCCCACAAGCCAAAGGTAAGCAATGGTATTTCTTTTAACCAAGTCCTCAAAGGTAGGCTGGTGACCTTCATTGCCACTACTATGAGTGACACTAGCTGGAAGAGAAATTTTGTGTTTTACTGACCACTTTCATAAGGCCTACATTGCTGCATCTATGGAATACCTGACTAAACAAAATACAACTCCTCGCCACACTCCCCAAAATGCAAACCACTCTTATTTATCACTGCCCAATCTAAACCGTAATTGCAAAAGACCCTATCTGCTACATTTTGGAGGTCAAAACCATTGTTCTGTTAGGGTAAGATGGTGAGTAAAGCATGGGTTCCCAATTGCATGGGTTACTCAAGTTACTCATGGTGTGCATGTATCTCTAGCACAGCAGAACTCTCTTCAGTCTATTGAAGTATTTTTTGTGTATGTAATTGTAAGTGTGCAATACTTGTTACTGAAACGAGAAAGAATGGTATTCTGAACATAAGCTTTTATTCGTGTTAATTTTTCCCTGAAACTATCTTTTAACTCTCTCCAAAAAGCCAACCCAAAACGTATGAATAAACCACTGAAAAAATGTTAGCTTTAGAACATTACTTCAAAAACTATACATAATTATTTTTAATTCGATACATTATATTGCAACTAATAGAGTCAGTCAGAATTATCTGTAAGATCAATAGAAAGTGATAGGAAAAGCTGAGCACATCCTCATAACTGAAAAGCAACATCGCGCAAAGAGGAAAATAATTCAGGTGATGTGCTGGGCAAGAAAAACCAAAGCAAACTGAAATCTACCTGTTGGAGGTCCAGCGTAATGGTCACATAATGATAATCAATTCCATTCTGGATACTAGGGCTTTGCCACCAAGTGTTCTTGCCATCTATTGCATTTGTTATCGGATGCCGTTCTGTTCAAAGAGCAGAAACACATTGAAATGTATCTCAGATATTAAGAGATGTACACAGTTTTAGATCTGAACTATATGCTTTAGTACAATAATTATACTATTGAGCAGGAATTGAAAATAAACCCCAGAGAATTAGTTTTTTTCTTTACTCTTGAGGGACAGTCATCTTTAGTATTACTGTTACACTCCTCTAACATTAGTAGTTTTCTTTTGGTTAGGACTTAGAACACCTAACGGCACTTGGAGGTTGTCCTGGTTCTATATGAGCCACCTAAACCTAACAAGGACCCTTGCAGGCGTCCATACTTTCCAGTACTATAATGTTTGTATTAAATATTGTAACACAATATTTAATTAAACTAAATATTGTAACACAAACAACAAATGGGGAACCAGAGACAGCCTGTGCCAGGAGAGCAGAGATTAATAGTGGTACTTGCATTTCTAAGCACACATGGGAGAGAATTCATAAATCACTACAAAGGAAATGATTCAGCTATCATTACAGAATCCATTTCTCACCTGGGTTATAACCTAAACTGAAGTCCAAGAAGCATTGCTGTGCATGTCTCTATTTACTCTGCTGCAGGGTACAAGTGAATCCCAGATACTAGGTTTCTATTCTACTTTTCAAGAACTTTCCAATTATTGAAATTCACTTACACGGTATTTTAATGTTATTTAGACCGAGAAATCGCACTCAACATTCCCAGCTTACTTTTTGTGGTCAATTCATGTTTCTCTCCTATACAAAATGGAGACTAACATAACCTTGATTTTTGAAAGCCACAAGGATCTGTATTTTAAAGTGCCTAATTTGCTATAGCAAGTCTATACCTTACTGGGAAGATGACCCAAGGGAAATTCAAGTCTGCAGGCTTCTATTGTGTCTAGAAGAAGGTAACAAGCTCAGAGCAATACTATGCCTCTCATTAATGATGGCTTTCTTAACTGGCATCTTCTCTTGACACTAAACTAGAATATGCTTCATTACTAGACAGTCTCACACTTGTAAATACTTAATTCATGAACCAATTAATTTGCTTGTTATTTTACATATTATTAATTAATTTGATTGATTGGCTTTGTGTCTCTGGGTTTTTGCTACCTCAGCCACTTGTGGCGACAAAAGTCCTCAGTAAGCAGAGCTAGCATGTTCAAACATATTTAAAGTTGTTCATATTTAAAGGCCTTTGTGGGACTGAGGGAAAGCATAGCCCTCAATATTCAAAACCCTTAAAATTTCATTTAAATATCAGGTTATTCAGTGGGCAGCAACACATGTAACTTACAACACTGGTGCTACAAGGGATGTTATTAGTGTATTTGTTTCTATCTTGAAGAGAAGAGCAACACACATCCCTGCTTTACATGTCATCACTTCACCCAGCACTGCTCATTTCCACCATCCCTTGCTTTAGCAAAACTGAGCTGTGAATCAAACTAGGAGCTCCTGGGTGACTATGACAGACACTGTCTAATTGAATATTTTGATGTAAATGTCTTCAGATGAAATCGATCTAAAGGTAAATCATGAGAAGGAGGGCTGGGAAATGAATCAACAACTTACTGTAATCACCATTATGAAAGTTTAATCTTAATTAATTTGAAAACGCTGCTTAATTGCTAGCATGTTTTGCCTATTTAGATGGTAAAGGAAAAGAATGTATTTGTAAAAAGGGCTGGATTGCAAAAGCAGTTCAAGGACCAATCTTCCTGATGGATGACAAGAGGAGAACTTAAGGACTGGGCCCAAACAATGCTCTTTAATTTGGGCTCACATGTGATTAGCCAGAGAATTTGGGTCATTTCCTACTCCAGTAATTAAGGGGAGGAACTCCAGAATCACACTTTCAAGTGTCATTTAAATGTAACCATTTAAAATCTGGTTAGATTCACAGTTCTGCTATTAATGAGCCATCTCTGTTTAGGTAAGTCCCTTCTTTATGCCAAACCAACATTTCAAAATCTTCAATGAGATGTGGTTGGCAACAAAAGAGCAGATGTTTTGAAGCTGTGCAGATTCATGTTTTTAAGAGGGGAGGAGTGAGGGGAAACAGAGATAGTAATAATGAAGATAAGGTTTGTATATAAATACAAATACATATGTCTGTGTATATACACACGCATTAGAGTACACACTTTGACCACACAGGCGTAACATAGAATCATCATGGCTGGAAAGGACCTCTAGGATCATCAAGTCCAGCCCTCATCCCATCATCTCCCTAATCCTTAGACCATGGTCTTAAGGGGTCTATCAATTAGTTTTCTAAATACCTCCAGTGATGGTGACTACACCACCTCCCCGGTCAGCCTGTTCCAGTGCCTAACCCCTCTCTCTCAGTAAAGAACTTCTTCCTAACATCCAATCTAAACCTCCCCTGACACAACTTGAAGCCATTTCGGAGAAAAGACCAGCATCAGCCTCGATAGAAGCTCCTTTTAGGTAGTTGTAGAGAGCAACAAGTTCTTCTCTCAGACTCCTCTTCTAAATAACCCCAGTTCCCTCAGCTGCTCTTCACAAGGCCTTTTTTCCAGACCTCTCATCAGCCTTGTTACCCTTCTCTGCACCCACTCCAGCACCTTAGTGTCCTTCTTATACTATGGTGCTCAAACCTAGACACAAATACTCAAGGTGAGGTCTCACAAGTGCAGAGTATGGGGGCATGATCACCTCCTTAGTCCTGCTGGTTACACCATTCCTGATACAGGCCAGGGTGCCATTGGCCTTCTTAGCCACCAGAAACACTGCTGGCTCCTGTTCAGCCAGCTGTCAACCAACACTCCTAGGTCCTTTTCTGACAGGCAGCTCTCCAGCCACCCTTCTCCAAGCCTGTAGCACTTCTAAAGATTGTTGTGACCAAACAACATGGAACAAAGCAATTCAGCTCTGGTTTGTTTGCTTCCTAAATTAACAAGATCAATGTAGCAAAAAAACCTGGATATGACAAACATGTATCTCTAAATACCGTTTTATAAAGCAGGGTGGAGGAAGAAAAAAAATCTACTGCACAGTGTTTGTGACAGTCAGAATGGTTCCAAAACCCCCTGAAATCTTCTCTTAAGACACACTACTAGAGTACAACATATTTGACTGCTTAGATTGCTACAGAATCCTATAATCTTTCCTCAGAAGGCAGAATTTGCTATAATCAAAGGTGGTGTTGACATCTAGAAAACTTACTTTGGTAAAAATACAAGGTTGCAACTCTGTTCGGATAAATGAAGTCATCTCTACTGTGGCAATTCTAATGAGCTTCATGATCACAAGGAGACAGGCAGCCATCTAGCATGAAAGTATCGGGGGATTATAATGGACAGCCAGCTGTATGTCCTCTCAGTGGTGTCGCACCACTAAAAAGGGCAAACATGTATGTAAAACAGGAATACATTCTGTTCATTCTGAAGCAAACCTGCATCTCAATGCAGTGCTGAGAAGAGCTCAGGTGAATTTAACAAAGATGAAGACCCTTAGACAGAATTCCGAGAACTGCAATTTGCACAGTTCTAGATACAGCAAATGTGAGAAAGACAAAAACAAAAAGATGGTATTTGCTTTATCATGTTTCTACACTAAACTATTTGCCATCGATTAAGGTTTTTGTAAAGAAAAAATAACCCATTCCTTGTATTGGCTGAAGTTATGGAAAAGATAACATCAATTTCTGTGAGGAAGGTGGACATCAGCAATTAGAAAGAGACTTTGGAATGAGTGAAATAACTCTAGGAAGGGTGGTCCTGGAAGGAACCTCCAAGGAGAAGCTGAACAAGCCTTTACCTGGAAAGCTGCACATACATGGAACTTGTCCTGTCTAAAACTAACTGACAGATTTAATTTTTCCCCCACTGTGGTTTTAAGCATGTGCTTTGTGATAAGGTGTAAATATACTTGAGTTTTACAGGGAAATCACTGGAAAAAGAGGAATTTTATCCATGTTGCTGTGGTTGTGCCGCTTCCAATTTTTTATCTATTCCACTGAAAACTCTGAAGTGTCTTTACAGCCTCTGCCATCTCTAGTGCCAATATACTAACAAAAAGTAACAACGTTATTGCCATTCTTGTCTTTCCCTGCAAAGGCATTTACCTAAGAAATTTTCTTACTTCTAATCTTCCCAGCTATTAGAAATACATGTCTCTGAAGCAGACATTAACAAATTTATACTTCAAAACTGATTTTGCTTTTGGGCAGTCTTTAAGAAAGCAGAATTAATATGAAAAACCAAGCAATTAAACCAAGCAGAGTTTAATTATCATCTTTTTGCTGGCTCACTGAAACTGAATTAACATGAAATGAAGAACAAAATACCCCAGAACACAGTAATACTGAAACTGTCCCTAAACTGACATTTGAAAGGTTGCTTAGTGCCCATCAAAGCTGTCCTGTCACTCACACTCTCAGCTGGATAGCAGAGAGAAAGCATATTGGAAGGCATGTGGATTTGGCTCAAGATAAGGACAGGGAGGACACTCTCCAATTACCATCATGGGCAAAACAGACTTGGGGAAATTAGTTCAACTTATTACCAATCAAATCAGAGCAGGAGAATGAGAAATAAAACCTAAATTTTAAAGCACCTTCGTCCTAACCCTTCCCTTCTTCCCAGGCTCAACTTCACCCCAGCAGCACAGGAGGAGGGGAAATGGTGTTGCCATCAGTATATATCAAGAAAATCTAAAAACACAGATACTTAATTTTTCTAAAGCTGAATTTAGGGGCTCAACTAAAGGTATTTGAATTAAAACGCTGAGCTTGAGCTTAACATAACAGATGCAGATTTTTAAATAACAATAGAAGAGACTGCTAATAATTAAAAAACAAGGAGAGGCATTTCATAGTAATCAAGGCCAGTGACCTACAGTTTTGTCTGCCATGTACCAACAACCTTTGGAAAAAAGTCTGCCTTAAAGGAATAAAATGAAAGCAGCTCACGTACGATGTGGAAGCCTGCTCTTCTGATCGCAGATACGGCACTGAGGGTTCCTTGCAGGCTGTCCAGGTACATGTTCAACAAGTTTGCAGTACATTTCCCGCCCCTTTTCTCCACAGGTAGCATTGACTGTGATGAGAGCATTTGTAGCCAGGTTGAGCACTGCAGGAAACAACCCTGCAAACAAAACGAAATAAATTCATAAGCAAAAGCAGTAGAGGCAAAACCCACATGAACTTTGTGGGACAACCATAAACAACCACAAAATCCATTACTGTATTGAAGTTAAAAGCTAAGTCTTCAACAGCTATTGAAGTAACATATCACAGAAATGCACCAAGAACTTGTGTTTTGAATCCAGAATTCTGACATCAGAATAAAATTTTACTGAGGACTTCCACCTCATTTTCTTCTACAGTTCAAACTGGTTCTCTCTGATTCTCTCTTGAACAGCAGCAGGACACCAAAGGAGATAGTAAAGTGTGGAAACAGACAAAGCATCAGCAATTATTTGTTTTCTATAATCAAACCTTGTGTTTCCACCCAACTGGACACTGAAATATCATATGCAATTTCGCTATAAAAACACTTTATTCTTTGCTGTTTTCCCATCAGAGACTGCATAGATTTATATCACACAATATTATTGTTCCTCTTATGACCTCACAGTTATCCTTGTAATGAAAGGGATGAAGTATTCACATAGCATCATGAAAAGCATCTCCACGTGTGGTTTCCTTTTCCTCCAGACTCTAGGACAATGTACACCACATCACATCTTTTATGGTGGTGGTGTTGTGATTTTTCAGGAGCACATGCTGAGCAATGTATTACCGTTGTCATGCAGCACAGCACTTAAACTCATGTCAGTGTGCCCTGCTGAACCGAGGTCTGTATGGCAGTAAGCTATAAACATTATGAACCATATAAAGAACAACAATTAAAATGTGTTTGTGTCCTTCTCACCAACTACTGATCAAAACCTTTGAGCCATGATAAAATTGAGCTATAGAGAGAAAGGTGTATTATATGCTGAATGTGTACAGTAGCCAATCATGTTACATCAATCACTTCTGCAGCCTCACAAGCCTGATTTAACATAGGTGCAGGTTAAACTAAACAACAAAATCTGAGCTATGGAGTTGGTTCATCCTCATATTTATTTGACTTCCAGCCTCATCAGTCTCCTTAGGCTGTTCAAAGTTAATGTGTAAGCACTAGTAATCATTTAGTCTCAACTCCAAACAAAGTGACAGCATCTGTGTTAAGTGTTTTGTTCCCTCAAAAGTGGGCCTTGTAAAAAGGGCAGAATGATCCTACAATACAGGGAACTACAGTATATGGTATCAAGAGAATAAATCCTTTAAAAAACAGCTGAAAGAGCAGCCTCAAACACCCCAGACTCACAAATCTGTGAAAATATTGTAAGTCATTACATAAATCAGATCGTTATTCTAAGTTTTAAGTAAAATTTTAAATGTAAGAGGCAAGTAAATGAGAGTACTTAAGGAACTCATAATTTTTAACGTAATCTCCCAAGTAACCTTTCTTATGTACAGTGCAGCTTAGGGCAAAACTACCACACAGCCTAGCCCATAGTCAGTGCGAACACCAAAACAAGTGCAGGGTATCAAGAACCAGTGCCTTAGAGAAATGTATTGCATTGCATCCCTGCAGGCTTGCAGGGAAAACAATGGGTTTACTATGAAGTGGGCATAGGCACTGCTACTACACAGAGGAAGCAGCAGCCACTGAGTGAGAAACAAAGAAGTACCAAGCAATGACATGAGATGGAAGACAGCAGCAGAGATCTTTGCATGGAGAAAAAGGAACTGACTGAGCACTGGAGACTGGGAAAGACCAACAAGAATTAGAAGAGCAGTTCAAGTACACACTGGAAGAAGGCTCTAACCTTTCTTCTTGTAGTTGTCACAAGGAATTTTGCATTTGACATAAGTCTAGAGTGTGATTACAAGTTGATACAACGATCAACTACGGGTACAATAATCACAGTTTCCACACATGTAAGCAAAGTGTTAACTTGAAAAAAAGATCATTACTTTTAAAGATATTTTTTAAATACTTCCAAGATAGAAGACAAACTCTGGTTTACCAACTCTGAGGTTTCTGTGTGTCTTATTAAAGCATTAGAACTGAGAAAATGTTTTCCTCCTTCAAAGACAGCTGTGTTAAGACCCGCATATTCCTCCTGTCTCTTCTAAACAGACCGATATTTGGCACTGTGCATTTCCTTCAATCTTCTCAAAATATCCCCAGTCTCTTCAAAGCTGCAAATAACACACAAGCCTGCCTAAATACGTCTAACTTTTCAAGCCAATCTTCCTAGTCTGCAGAGTACTTTGAAATGTTCATGCAGTCAAGCAGAGCTGTTTGCCACTGAATTTGTACTAAAAAGACAAAAGAGAATATGTCCATTTCAGATGTTCTAAGAAGTGTCAGTGGGAAGAGAGAGGCTTGTCTGCTGCAGCACAGAGCTATGCCAGGCTGCAGGAAGCACGGTGGGGAGAAAAAACTGGGACAACACAAAACAAAATGCTGCAGCACAGAATAGCTTCCAGCTGTGCACCACAGGGAATAGCTTAATGCATTCCATCCACAATGCAGATGAAGAGTTTCATACAACTGGAAAATGAATCCAATTTGAAGAAACTGCTGTCCAGACACAATACAGCTTGCAGACTGAAAAAAATTAAAAACAATTGATGCTAAGTCCATTTGACCAGAGGAAAATAAAAAGGGAAACCAAATGTTTCAGCTCTCTTTGGTGTCAGTTGCCTCAGACCACCCTGTGTTATAGCACTGGGCACTGGTCATCCTCCAAAAGGGAGGGGAAACCTGGATTTCAAAGCTCTGTCCAAGCAATGCTCAGTCCAAGCTGTGGCTGCTTTTACTTTCAGATAATTTCCTCTCTTCATACTGAGTAATGATATACACAAAGGCTATATTGATTACCCGGTAGCGTTGCCCTGACTCCCCACAGCTTCCAGCATTCAAAATCTGCCAGGACTTTGCCAGTTTTAATAACAAAACACAAGCACTTTTACAGATTGTGAATCCCACTATTGCATTGTATAAAATAAAGATTCGTTCTCCTGGTTGTGGAATAAATTTCCCTTTTCCTAGAGTTATCCCAGAAGGTTGTGAAGGTGAAGACGAAACCCTTCACCATAGGTGAAGATGAAACCCTTTATCCTTGACATCCATGGAAGAGCTGCCACTGAATCAAAACTCATTAAAAGATTTAATGGACATCTCCTTGCCACAGGTATTTATGTGCCCGTCTGGGTCTTGCATCCACTAATTTTCAAATACATGTCTGTATTCTGGCACAAATTGTAATTGGCTAGTTCTTAGCTGGCAAAGTACTCTATCTGTAAGAAGAGTGCACACTGTGTGAAGAAGCATGCAGCACTTTTCACAGTCATTTCCTTGTATTTATTAGCCACATGACCTTCATTAAAACTTTTGCAATGCAGCAGTATGGTCCTGGGCAGCCAAGTAGGCCTAAAAACAAAAAGGACCTCTAAGAGACAACACTCATCTACTACAAACAGGAATTATCTCGAGTGTCTATCTTCTGTTCTTAGGTAACAATTAACAACATTCTCAAATTGCCATGTCTGAAGACCAGTGCCTCCATCCTCAAAAGACATTGTAGGTTTGGTTCTCTCCTCATGCACTGCCTTCAGTAGCCAGGGAAGGAAATAGAGACTGTGATTTGTTTATCACAGTTCTGTCCTACTGAAGGAGAAAAAGGAGACTGTGACACTCAATAAAAATGAAATAAAGAGATCAGAATTCTTCAAAGGTACAATAGAGCACGGGAAAACAGAGTTCCAGAGGCAACTTATCTACTAAATTTGGTCTTGACAAAGTTATTGTTTTATGCAGAAAATCCTGCTGTGCATTGTATTGGACAACAAGAATATGAAGCACGTTACTATTTGGGCAGTAACTTCAATATGAACACCCACTGAAACCTCACTGCAGAGTCACAAGTAGTTGACTGTGCCCTCAAGTCTCCAGCAATGTCAGCTTAAACAGAACGACTAAGATGTTTGCAGTGTTCTTTTACAAAAGGCAACGGTTGACACGTTACAAAGACATTGGTCTATTCATAAGTATCTGCACTGACAAAAAAGTCCAAACTGAGTCTGACATTATGAAACCAAAGAGCAAATGGAAAAATAGATCTTACCATACCTAAGAGACTCTGTTCACTTACCTCTGCCCTGAGGATTCAGATAAAAGTACTTTAAAATACACTTCTCTCAACTGATGAGCTTGAATAAACATGAAATTCGGTTCTTATTCTTTGAACTGATTTATTTCTTGCATTCTGCTGCAATACTTTACAAACACACACTTAAGGATTCTAGAAGTTTTAGCGTGAGATATACAGATAAGAAATACAATACTGCATCTGTTTCTGTAGTCACAGCAAGTTTGAGTGTTGAGAAACTTCTCTTGTTTCGTAAAGAGACTAGAGTATGTGCATTAACTCAGTACATTCTATATATTCATTAAGAAAGTGTATTCAAATAATATTTAATGCTTCTTTATTTTCATGAGAATATATTTATTGAGCTCAATAAATTCCTGTCTTTACATATAATCTTGAACTCTAACTAATGGGAAGATCAAATGAGGTCTGAGCAGATGGCTGTCAGCAAACAAATGACACACCATGGTTTAGAAGTAGAGACCAAATATGAAATCTGGTATACAGGTTCTGCTTGCAACTGCCAAAGACATCTGTTTTATGATATAAGAGAGCTTACTGTAGACTTACCAAGCTGATTTATGGGCATACCTGTAATCCTGTGATAATTAGCTGTAATATTTAAAACTAATTCTAAAACTTTAGTGTTCTCTGAATGATTTAGTGGCCTGGGAATGAGGAGGCACACAAAAAAATGACAGCTAGATGGACTAGAAGTGTGATAGCTTTAACAGCCTGTAACTATATAAATCCACACCCAATAGAACTGGATGATAAAGGCACCCAGCTTTCCCAGTCACAGTGATACACTTGATTATCCACTCCATGAAGTCTAGTTACTAAAAGATATAGAACTGAAAAGAATTACTTCTTCATTGAAAAGCTGGGAGAAAGGAGGTATTTCATATCAGTACTGAGACCGAAAATAGATGGGAAACATAATTTTGTAGATGGGCAGTACTGAAATGCAGAACACATTTTATGCAGAACTGCAGAGATTTTGATACATATGATGGGGCAGGAGGAGCTCTTTTAGAGGATGAAGATAATAAAGGAAGAAACATGGCTTTTGTCAAGAGAGAAAAGGTAAAACCAAAAAATTATTGCAAGGGAGGAAAGAGAGAGGTCACCACAACATGGTGGTCCTTCTGTTTTTGAAATCTGCAATACCTGCTGTAGGAAAACAGGAAGGTGAAGAGAGCCTGAGACAATCCAAGCATAGGGGGAAATACCTGAGGATGCTCTGTAGCCCTAAAAAACAAGTCAAAGGCTGTTCCCAAAGTGAAGAAAAATGAGAGGAACATCTTGCACAATGTAACTTTTGCCTTACACTCATCAAAAAACTCAAGTCTCCTTCTATGAAGGACAACAGAAACCATCACTCCAATGTCAAAAAAACAAAATCATACTAGACCACCCTGCAATTTTGACAGGAACAGTAACATACACAGAATTTTCTTTGGTGTAATTTTCTGTGGAAAAGGCTTCCAACTGTGTAATGGCCTTTGCAGAATCAGCAATGAACAAAACGCCTGAAAACGCATCTCTCCACTTGAAAGTTTTAATTTTAAAATGCTTTTTGGATATTCTAGAGAAAGAAACACCTATCCTTCTCTAGTTATTTCTCTAACTAGTTTCCTCAAAGCTATTGCTTTAAAGTAAGGTTGAGAGCTGTATCTACAAACATAGCTTGGCTTCTGTGGTGCACGAAATCTGTTAATCATCTTAAATTCCCACTGTAGCTGAGAGTCTAAGAGAACATCTTTGACATTGCTATCATAAATCCCCAGGCCGAATTTCCTAGAAACAAGCCAGTAACCAGGGCCAAGTCTCTTCCTCCTTCTAGGATAACCTAGTAACACTGCTTTTGAACCTTCATGTAGTCTAACAGTAAACATAATTTTTAATTACTTTTCACTTTCTTTGAGGTGTTACACACAGGAGATGAAGGAAGGTTCTGTAAAGAACATTCAAATTAATTCCCTCTGAATGTTTCACATTAGAAAATCTTTTCCATATGGGACCTTTTTCACCATTACAGGACAATCAGAAGAGGAGAATTAACACTAAACATGTACTTAGTTTAATCTACACTTAAATATGAATTTACAATGTTTGTTCAACAGAGAACCTGTTGCAAGGTGGTGTAAAGTAGCCATTTTAATGTAGCACTCTGTAAACCTGCCCAGTGTATTTTTCACATAATTACTTTAGGGCTGCAGACAACCCTCTCAATATTAACCAGCACAGACTATCACTGTTTTTCTACTCCATAGAGAGTAACAACTACTTTGGCATCTTTGCAGTGCATTCAGCCGCTCCTTGACTAGGACTATAGCAAAGCCATATACAACAGGTCTCAGGCAACCATCATCAAACCAGAAGGAGCAACACTATTTCCTACCCTATAAACCTTACAGCCCTGCCTAGAAGTGTCCTTATCGATGAGTTGTTGAAGAAAATTAAAGCTCATATGCCAGACAATTATTAAATTCACAAGACAGTGGAGATCAGTTTAATATCCTGTAACAGGAAATTTTCTTTCATTAGAAACAGAAAAGCTATCCAGTTATTGGAAAGATAACAGATGCACACATTTCAATTAATTCTTCATATTATAAAAGAAGCCCTTGGGCCATCCTCAGCCAGCCACTCAATTCGAGTTACAACTACTCACAAATATTCCTCACAGAGCTGTGCTGACCTCCATGCCCATCTGTCATATATTCAATATTGGAGTGACATGGTGCACATGGGTTGGTAGACAGGTTTTCTGTGGAAACAGTTTCTCTCTGTAAAATGATTTTGCTGGGCTTTAGCCTTTCTTAAATAACAATTCAACTGCACTGTCATTGCAGTGGAGATCAAAGAAAAGTCTTGCTGTCAGGTAGCAAAATTTAATTTTCAGTTGATTTTTCTGGGAATACTCATACTTGATCCATCTCATTCCAATGTCTGACTTACATATTTTATGTATTCATATTTTATCACCTTAAAAGTTTTCTACTTTATGTTCTTTTAGTCTGTTTGTGTTTTAACGTTTCTTCCCAATTTTGATTGGATTCTACTGACTGCTGTTATCACACACTTGATCTCAAAGAAGCAGGAGAATTAGAGCAAGCAGTCTGTGACTGTGCTACATGGAAGTATAATCTCTATATACAGACTAAACTCAAGTTCTTTCACTCTCATATGAAAGAAAACTAAAAGAGTAAGCTGCAGGATAAACAGTCTAGCTCCTGCAGAGCAACAAAACTCCCAAGACAGTCCTGCAAGAATGCAAACCTTTCTTGTCAAGGAAACTTGGTATTAAAAAGCCAATGTTCCAAGCATGGCTCCATCTCCTTGGGCACCCCATGAGGTTTTATTTAGGACAATTAATTGTTCAGCATTAATCTTATTCTTATTCATCTCTTATTACTTCAAGATGGTTTTGCGTTCAAGGAAAGTTGACCATTTCATTGATCACACAAACAGAAGCTCACTTCTCCAAGCACAATTGTATTATGTGCCATCCCACCAGCAATTGACTCTGCTTTTCTTTTTAGGTGTGGGAAAAGGAGCACTAAATATACATTAAAATATTTGCTTTTAATTGCAAGATAAGTAATATCCATTATAAATATTTCATGTCCTCACTTTCATGACTCTTAATTTTCATACTGCCCCGCTCCGTCCATCCTTAACCTACTCATTATTGGTTTTGTGAACTCTTCCATCTCTGTATGGCAGGTAGGGCCAAGGAGACAAGTGCTCTAGGATGAAATTATTTTGTCATTGGCATTACCAAGGTCAAGAAGAGATCTCAATACTGTAGGCAGCAACAAGAATGTTCAAGATGTACTGGTTCATGCAAAATATACTGCCATCCATTTTCCTTAATTCCCATGCTACTGGCTTTTTTTTTTTTCATTTCTATTTTTTACTATATGCCTGCTTTTAAGACAACTATTCATTTTTTCTAGTTGAGAATCATACTTGCAAATAAAAACAAAAACAAACCCCATAAATTTCTGTTATGTTGTATTTCATAAATAATGGGATTTGCTTCCCTCAGTTTCTGTCTCTTTTGTGGGGTTTAAGTTAAAAGAAACAGAAACAGCTTTTAAGAACTGTGCCATGAAGAAGCTACATATGAATCTATCACATTAATACCTGGAAGGCAGAATATCAAAGTTTTGCTTTCAACTCTATTGCAAGTTTATTAAAAGACCCACATTAAAACTTCTTTCACACTTCTAAAATGGAAATAATATCTGCCCAACTTTATGAAAAAATATGTAAATTATGTTGGAAATAAAAATCTAGATGTAAAACACTGTCCCCAGCATTATCACTGGAGAAAGATAATACTGATTCCAATCCCATTTGTAAAAAAAATTTTAAATCTACAGGTAGAATCATTAGGTATTTTACAATTCCTTGGGATTTCCTTTGTGGAGAAATTCCCACACCTCACTTAATGTCTAATAGATACTTAGATAACACGGTGTTACACAAGAAAAATGTTGCTAGAAAATTTCAGTAATAGCTGCATGAATTAAAACAGCAAGAAAAGTAACAGGGGATCTTGCATAGATCTGCAATCTTTTACACCTCTTTCCTACTAAGTACCAGGGACTTAATAGCTCTGTGCTGAGTGGTGAAAAGAGACAAGTTAAATACATGAAACATGGTTCTGCAATTTATTTTGATATAACTTTTGTTTTGTGTGTGATGAGGAAAACGCCAGCTACTTACAACAGTCAATCACAGAAACTCAGTCACTGCCAGTATCAGTTAACAAGAGCAAAGAATGCAATGCTAGTGAGTTCATCTCTACTCACCACAGTTAAGTAGCAATACTGGCTACAGTGTATCACACTTCTGTTTAATTTTAGATTACCCTAAAACCATTAGGAAAGTGCAGGCACTGGTGTCCATTCCCAAACACAATAAACAGTGATCTGTTAGATGCTACATTAAAATATGTAAATGTCTTTGTTTCAGTGGCTTACAATTTGAGTGGTGCGACAGACATCTGCATTGCAGCTGGAAAAGCTAGATCCTGCCTTGAATAAGATGACAAATTTCCCGAAAACATCAGGAAAATAGCAGTTAGAGGCAAAGAGCCCCAAACACACTAACTTGCAAAGAACATAGGAAGGGACAACAGACAGATTTCAGTTTGATATGTTCAAAATGGGGACCAAGAAAAACTGCTCTTGGTAAGTACTGAAGCATCAGGACAGGTTTCTAGAGAGGCTGCGAAATCTCTGTCTTAGGCTGGTTTTAAGACTTGGCTAAACAAAGTCACAGGTACAGCTGTTATATTCTAACAGTCTTCTAATATGCTCATTGTGTGCAGGTCATATTATGGCTTTGAATGCCAGAAGGTCATACCCCAGTGGTCCCTCCCCACCAATATTTCCATGATTAAGAACTGCAATTGAAAACAAAAAAAGAATATGAAGTATTAAAAAAGGCTTAGATATTAAAAAAAACCCAAAACTATAAAACCAACAAAGCCATTTCCAAATTATCATAGAATGTATTGGGCTGGAAGGGACCTCTAAATGTCATCTAGTCCCACATCCATACAATAACTACGTTCACCTATTATTTTTTAGCTCATGGCATATTATTTATAAGTATGCCTGACTGTATGAGGAACTGTCAATTCATACCTCTTTTATCCAGATCATACATTTGGAATTGCCATCGTCCTTCTTAGTTTGTTGGTTGTTTTGGGGTTGGGTTTATTTGAGAAACACCAGTATATCTCCTAAGCAGATATACAGAAAGGATACAGAATAATAGGTCAAACTCTTCTGTTTCTTCTCAGTATGGCTCAAGATGCAGCTTGATTAACTACTGACATAAGTTATTTTTCAAAATATCTTGTTTCAAATAATATACTTCCTTGCTCGGCCAGACTTTATTTTAGGATGACTGTTTTATTCCACAGCTTCCAATATTCTCCCTCATTATACAGCTATATCCATCATTAACAAAATCTTCAGTTTTATGGGAAGATCTGATATGTTTTACTTCTCTGAGGAAAAGCCAAGTGGCAGCCTTCTTTCAGCACATGCCTTTTTCTTTTTGCATGTTTCAAGTTTCTATTCAAGTTAGCAGATAGTTGCCTGGCTGCCTTGTGCATCTGGAAAATAAATCTTGAGCATGTCCTGCCACCGAACACACCAGATCCCCCTTCTGCCAGCATTCACACATTTTTACCATACTTTTGTCAACTATGGAAATCATTTGGCTGCACAGTCATTTGGAATTAAATATACACTCAAGGGGAAAACAAGCATCTGATAAGAACAAGGACCTAATTCATAGTACAGCAACAATCTCTAATAACCACACAAAGGATATGGGGACACACTCTTGGGGGAAAGCCAGGGAAAGGGGCAGGTTCTACCTGCATACTGTTACAGACCAAGTCAGGCCAACTGGGGAGCCAACTGTGCTTTCCCCCTCTATTTATTTATATAGTTGTGAGTACATACAGCCACAGACTGCCTGAAAAAGACCAATCTTATAAAAGCTGGTTAAGTCACAGAATAGGAAGAAAAAAATTACTTTGGAGATATATAAAAGTGGCGTGGGAATGGAAGACAACTGAAATGCAAGAAAAAAAAATAAATCAAAGACTATTTTCTACATCTGAGGTCTTCTCAAACATTCCCTGAGGCAAGAAGCAAGTGGCAAGGGTGAAGACCTTTAAATAAGTAACAGAGCTTTAGTGAGTAGCTTGTCATCAAAAAGATGAATGCATGACAGTTCTTAAGAAAGAGACTTTATATGCCTTAGGATTTGTGTGCTTGGCTAACAAAAGAACAATTAAGTGGCAGAACAATAATATTCAAGAAAGCTGTACAATGAGCAAAAACAGACGTGTTCACATGAAAGCTAAGTGTACACTTCTGAATATGTACAAAACATCACCTTCCTACCAAACAGAAAACCTGGTACAATTTTATCTCAAGTCATGAGATGTTGCGCTTTTTCTTCACTTGAGCACATGACGATCCATTTCTCCTAGAAGCACAGCATGAGATCTGTCTTTGGAAGTTTTGTCCAGCCAAAAGGGTTTGGTTTTGTTTCTTTATACAAGGCAGCATAACAAGCTCTTGCTCAACAGCATTTCTCTCTCAGTTCCTACAAACACACAAAGTTTCCAACAAAACCAAGAGAGTTTCTACTTCATTTGTGACATTCTAGCAGCAATAGCTATAGCTATATTATTGCTATTAATTCAATAAATAATTTAATATATTACTCTGATATTCGAGACTTAGAAAAGGTATCCTTTTTTAATTAACATGAATTCAACTTAACACAAAATTATCCAGCTATAAAAAGATGTAACTTTTTGATAAACTTCCTCAGTAGCTCATTTCAATCTTATTTATGGTTGCTGCTGTCCTGTTCATGACTAATAAACCTGAAATGATCCTGAACAGCCATCAGCTGAATAGTCCTGAAACACAGTGCCATACACAGGAATCAGTTTTGTCTCTTTCACCATTATGATCAAGTAAGCAGAATTGCAGCATTTTTAGTATTACTTAGAATCATAGAATCATTAGGGATTGGAAGGGACCTCAAAAGATCATCTAGTCCAACCCCCCTGCCATGGGCAGG
>JAOXOE010003635.1:0-25352 GCA_028565055.1 Phoeniculus purpureus
CCTTCTCCTCCTCTCCAACTCTCTCAAGGGAGGTTGTAGTCAGGTCGGGGTCGGGCTCTTCTTCGGGGGGTCTTGTGTGTTTGGAGCAGCTGTCCCCGTTCCATCCCGTGCTTCTGAGCGCCCGGCTGGCAGCTGCCTGCCCGCCCACAGGCGGTCCTCTGGCCGGTCGGGGTCGGCTCTCCTGGCTCATTTGCGGGCTCGCATCCCCAGCCTTTTGCTTGCCCTAAAGCTGACAACGCAGTGTCTGTTCCGGGTCCCTGGCGGCCGGGCTCCCGCACACCTGGCCGCAGCGGTTCGGTGCCGCTGCACGCTCCGTTGTCCTGCCAGGGGTTTTCCTAAGCAGCTGCTCAAACGCGGGTCCCTCCTTCGTTCCTTCGCCATCGCGCCACCCCGACGACGTTCAGCAGGACCGAGGTCGCACGGTTCAATTTACAGGACTCGACATCCCCCCCAGCCCACAAGTCCAGTTAATTGAACTCGGATGTCTCGCGGGCAGAACGGTCGGTTAAACGCAGAGCTGGGGTTTGGGTCCAGCAGAAGGGTCCCACGTCTTTGTTCCTTGTGCTGTGGTTGTGCTGGGAGCCGCCCGGGCAGCACAGGACCGGGCTCTGTGCAGGGGCTGCTTCCTCCTCTGCTCCCTTTCTGCTCAGCAAAACGAGTTGTGCTGCTGCGTCTGCCCTGAGGGTCTGCGTGAGGAGAGAGGGCCAGTGCTTCGCTAGCCCCTGCGAATGACCAGGCCGCAGGAGGAGAAGGCTTTAGGCTGCTCTGTGCCCACGGCAGACCCACCGTGGCTGCCGGTCCTGGACCTGCTGTAGGACCTGCTGTAGGACCTGCTGTAGGACCTGCTGTAGGACCTGCTGTAGGACCACGGTGCCTCTGTGTGAGGTGCAAATTCCTTCCGGGCGCCGGCAGGCGCAAGGAACATGAGGTTCTCCACGGTGGCCTGGCACAAGGTCTCTCGCAGCCAGGCTTGCAGAGCGCTAACCCTTTGGGCAGCGTTTGCAGCCCCGTGACGCTGGCAACAGCAGCCAAACCCTTCCTGGGGCAGCTGGTGACCGGCCAGCTGGGGGGGGCCGGGCCGGGCCGGGCAGGGGCAAACAGGGAGGTGCGTCCAGAGCCGCCCGCAGAGGCGCAGCGGGCACGGGCAGAGTCGCCAGGCTGGGGTGAGTTGAACTGACAAACCCCTGTGGCTGGCAAACACCGAGCAGACCGCAGAGCCCGTTCTCTGGGGCCGCTGTAACGGGAGACTCCTGAGACTGGCGTCGCCCAGGAGCTGGTGGTCACGTGCGGGCTCCCTGGAGGCTGTAGCCTGAGCCACAGCATGAAGGGGGCCCGAGAGGCCTCGTGTGTGACGCAGGTGTCACCGAGGCTTCGGCGCCGCCTTTGTCCAGCGCTTGCCCCCGCCTTGGCACTGCCATCACTGTGGTAAGAAGAGCCCAATGGGGAACGGGGTGACCTAGCGGGGAGCATCGCCAGCAAAGTTGGTGCTGGAGCCTGGAGGTCTGAGGTGGTGACCAAGTGGAGAGAGCGGTGCAGGGCTCTCACATGACTACACCCGTCAGCAGCTGGATCCCAGCTGCCCTGGGCTGCTGCCTGTGGGTCCCTGCTCCAGGGCAAGAGTCAGAGCTCTGCGTCTTCCACGTTGGCTCCCTCCCTTCGTCTCTCTGTTCTTCCCGCATGATACCTGAATGACTGGAACAGAGCGATGCTCTTCTGGCTGCTGTCAAAGAGCCCTCAGTCCCTACCTCACCCCACGTACCCCCTCTCCCTGCACTCCCCAGCGGGTTTGCTTGAGAGGTTTTTTCCAGGGCTGTTGGCAACCCTCTTGTCAGCGGTTCTGAGCTGGATGCGGGGGTGCTCGTCCCTAGCCCTGGTGCCGGGCCATCTCTCTCTGCATGGGCTTGGCTACCCTGAGGTGCTCGTCCCTAGCCCTGGTGCCGGGCCATCTCTCTCTGCATGGGCTTGGCTACCCTGAGGCAAAAGCCCCGCACTCCAGGGGTTCCCAGGCGGACAAGAGCAGAGCCCTGAGGTTTCCCCAAGGGTTCTGCAGGCAGCCGACTCACTGGCCCCAGGGAGAGCAAGCGATGGCAACACTCTGGGCTGCTGCCGCGTGCCCGCCGTGCTCTGTAGGGAGGCAGAGGCTGGAGCTGGCCGTGGCCGGTCGGCTGCGATGCCCTCGCTGCCCAGCGTGCCTGCGGCAAGCCGAGCAGCCCTGGCCTTGAGCGGGATGGCTCCGAGGTGCTGCTGGCGCCGGAGCCGTCGCTGTCTCGGGGAGGCAGAGCGAGTGCTCCGCTCCCGGGAGCAGGGTGCACCGCGAGGTGTCGGGCGCCAGGCGAGAGCGGTGCCTCGAGCAGACCTTTACTGAAGGGCTTGAGAGGGGTCGTCCTAGTAATGACACAGGTTGCTTCTGGCCAGTGGGCCGGTTCCCTAAAGAGGAGACGTGGCCTCTTCTTCCGTCGCTGTGTCAGTGCCACCCCAGAACGGCCTCCTTTTGCCCTGCGTGGAGATGCCACCCGTGTGCCGCCTGTGCCGGAGCAGCTAAAAGCTGTGTGAGACCGTTCTCCACCTCAGCGGAGCTGCTTGTGCTCATGGAGCTGCAGTACGTGGTTCCCTGTCAGAGAAGGGGATTGCAGGGGGCTGCTAGGAAGAAGGTCTTGAGCAGGAGAGGGGTTGAGCACTGGCCCAGGTTGCCCAGGGAGGGAGCTGAGGCCCCAGCCCTGGAGATGTTCAGGGGGAGGCTGGACAAGGCTCTGGGCACCCTGCTCTAGCTGAGGGTGTCCCAGCTCCCTGCAGGGGGCCGGACTGGGCGCCCTCTGGAGGTCCCTGCCAACCTGGGCCAGTCTGTGTCTGTGAATGCTTGACCTTACGAGCAGAGGTTCCACTGTGGTCGTCGTGCTCATCCCTTGTGTCCCTGACCTCTCGTGTCCAGCTGTGCTCTTGCGTTGTGTTCTCACCTCTTAGTAGACGGCAGGTCGTGGATTGCCTTTACCTTGGTGTTTGTCACCGAAAGGGTGACAGAAATGACCCTGGTCCCTCAAACTGCAGAGTTTTGAAGCTGCATTGGATGATTTTGTCTCCATCCTTCGTGTTTTTGCAGGAAACTCCACTTACTTGGACGACCACGGGCCCCCCCCGCACAAGGTAAGCTGCTGCGGCCGCGCGCTCGCTCCCTCCTTGCTGCCTGGGGCTTCCCCGTGTGCAGAGAGACTGCTGAGTCAGCAGCACCTGCCCGACTGCCCCTGCCTGCTCTTTCCTCACCTCTGGGTGCTCAAACCAGCTGGGCTCGATGGTCCCAGCGGTCTTTCCCAGCCAGAGCAGTCCTGTGATTCTCTGATGCACAGCCACTGCACCATTTCAATTGCCAGGACAGGGCTACTGCTCTTACAGCTGCGACCCCTCAGAGCAGAGGGGCCTGGCGGCTCGTGCCGTGCCCAGGTGAGTCTGCAGCTCGTTCCACCCTGGCACTCGCCCGCGTTCCGTTTGCTTGGAGGCTGGTTGCCTTTGGCCCTTTGCCCTGGCCGGGGGCTCTGGGTGCTGGGGGAGTTTTTCCCAGAGGAAGAACTGGAAATGGCTCCTGTTGGCCGAACAGGCAGCGGCAGCAGCACGTTCCGGGCGTCGGGGCCGCGGGGCTGGCTACGACCAAGACAGTGACTCCTTGCTTTTCAACCTCTGTTCAGGTGCTCCCGTTCCCCAGCCAGGTGGTCTACAACAGAGTCGGGAAGTGCGGGAGCCGGACGGTGGTGTTGCTGCTGCGGATCCTGTCGGAGCGGCACGGCTTCAACCTGGTCACGTCCGACATCCACAACAAAACGAGGCTGACCAAAACCGAACAGGTGGGTTGTTGAGCTCAGCTCCTGGCAGGGGTTGTGTTGACAGGGGAGCCGCTGCTGCGGCTCGGCCGTCGGCTCAGCCGTCATCCTCTGAGTGGCTCCTGTTAGCAGAAGCGGGTGGGAGGTGGCCAGAGCAGCTCCAGTGGACCAGCTCTTGGACTTGGCAGCGAGTCTGGCAGAGAGGTGTGGGAAGGGTTGGTGCAAGTGAGGTGAGGGGCTGACAGCCTCTGAAACGTGTGTCACCGAGCTGGGCCAGCCTAGGCAGAGCTAGCTGGGCTCTCCCTGAGCAGAGCAGGATTGAACAGCAGCTGCCCCCGAGTTTCTCGCTCCCTTTCCTAAGTCACTCCTAGCGATCCTTTGCTCTGAACCGTTGGGCTAGCCGAAGCTTTCCAGGGGCTGAGGATCACCAGCTTCCACCCTCATCTCCCACTCTGGTCCAGTTCTGTTCTGTCTCTCTCTCCGATGGACGGACTGTCTCCTCTTAGGCGTGAGGCAGCACCGCATCTCAGCGGGCTCCTGCACCTTAGGGTGCCGGCGGGGCCCGGGCTTGCTTCTGCGGCAGCAGCAGACCGACAGAGGACAAACACCTGCAGCTTTCTGTGCTCCCCAGGTGCAGGGTCACCAGCAGCGAATGCGCTGGAGCACGGAGGGTGCTGCGCGTGCTGCTGTGGAGCTGAGCTGAGCCCTGCAGAGCCAGCGAGTCTCTGTCCTACGGCTTCTGGACACAGCTGCAGCCGGCCTGTAATTCCAGGGCTTTGGCTGCAAAGTGTCTTTGGTCACCAGGAAAAGCACCGGGGGACACCGGTTGCTCTGTTGTTCAGGGTCCTGATAGTTGTCTCCTGCTTTGTCACGGACGGGAACAGGCGAGGTGCATCTCCCGCCTTTGATGTGGTGGGTGCAGGAGGAGGCTGGAGGATGGTGGATGCTCGTGAGACTGAAGGGAGCTCGGGGCAGTTGCCAGGTGTTCGGGTGCCTCGGGCTCGTGAGACTGAAGGGAGCTCGGGGCAGTGGGATGAGGGGGAGACAGAGTCCCATGGGAAACATGGCCCTAGTTTGCCCGTGGCCACGAGCCCTTGCAGTCACGTACCTTTCCCCCTGGCGCTGGGTGTTGCTGCGGTGAAGCCTCACTCGCCCTTTTGGCAGGCTGTGCCAAGGATGTTCTCTGCTTGTTTGCCCGTGCGCAGCGGGGCTCGAGCCACGGCTGCTTGCGAGCCCGGTGAGGGTCTCACCAGGACGGCGCCGTGTGTCTGCTCTGCAGCGAGCTGGTCCCGCAGCTCAGCACGTGGCGTTTGGTGGCCGGCGACTGAAAACACCCGGGAGCCAGAGGCTGCCCTGCGCTCGGCAGATCCTGCCGGGCCCCCTGCTCCTGCGGCAGCAGAGCCTGTGCCAGGCTGGCATCGGGTAGAGTGCCCTGGGGGTGGTGGGATGGGAAGCTGCCTGGGGCGAGCAGCCCGGTGGCAGCCCCAGGGAGGGTGGTGCGCAGGGGAGGCTGGCAGGGGTGCCCTGTCAGAGCCGCGGAGCCACGCAGCCCTCTGCGGCGGCTGGCTGCCAGTGCCTGCCGGAGGCGTGTGTGTTTGTCCCAAAGGCTGGACTGGCACGACTTGGACCCTTTGGTCTGTTCGTTCCTTTTAGATGGAGCTGGTGAAAAACATAAGCACTGCTGAGCAGCCCTACTTATTCACTAGGCACGTTCACTTCCTCAACTTCTCCAGGTAAGGCACCGTCTGGGTCAAAATCCTCCTCCTTCGGCTTCCGTTCACAGTCGCTCCTCCTCCTCCTCCTCCTCCTGGGGTTTTAGTCCTCCCCTCCGGCACTGGGAATCCGGTGCACGGCTTGGCTGGGTTGTCCCTCCGGTGAGTTTGTGACCGGCCAGGGGGCTGCGCCCTGCCTTTGCCTCCCGGGGGATCCGGGTTTCATTCCGGGTTGGACCTCTGGATGTGCCCCGGTGCCTTGGAAGTGCTGCTGTGCGTGTTTCACACGCAGCCACAGCATCCCTGAGGCTGGCGAAGCCCTCTGAGCTCAGCCACCTGACATCGCCCCAGCGGCCAGAGCAGGGCACTCAGGGCCACAGCCAGGCTGCCCTTGGACGCCTCCAGGGATGGATGGGGACCCCCCACCGCCCTGGGCAGCCCCTGACCGCCCTCTCCTCTCTGTAGAGACAAAGGCGCTCCGCTGAGCTAATTTGTGTTGTGCCTGGAACGGCTCCGGTCCCTCTGAGCCGCTGGTTTCGCTCTGACAGAGCAGTCCCCGTCCCACGGGGTCCGGCAGCCTTCCTGACCCCTGCTCTGCGTGGGGGGCACAGTCCCTGCTGGCAGCGAGTTCACCGCACACGGCGAGGGCAGCGGGGCTGAGGGAGGCTCCTGGCACCACATGTGCGGAGAAGCGAGTTTGAGTGGAACCTCCGAGCGACCTCTGGGAGGCGCGGCGCCAGCCAGCGCTTTGCCAGGACACAGAGGTCAGAGCTGTGGATGCAGGTGGCTGCTGCCCAGGCTGCGGATTCAGTGGGGAGATGCTGGGCAGGGCCCCTGCTGCCAGGCTGGGCAGGAGGCGCGGCGAGCAACGCGTGGGCTCGGGTTCATCGTAGCCCTTTTCGTTAGCCCTTGTAACCCAGGTCAGCTGCCAGAAGCACAAGGAGAAGCTTCTTCCCTGTGTTTCCAGGCAGAGCCCTGGCACAGGCTGCCCCGGGAGGTGGGGGCTCTCCTGCTCGACACAGCCCCGTGTGACCGGACCCGGGGACCCTGCTGCGGCAGGGGGTGGGCTGGGTGGTGTCTACAGGTGGTGTCTAGCGGTGCCTTCCAAGCCCTGGCCGTCTGGGGATACCCACGGCGCCTGCACCCGCCTGCGGGTCAGTGCCGTCACCTGCTGTTCACAGACCTGCTGGGCTCTGAGCACGGCTGCAGCCGCTCCGAGCCCCGCGGGCAGCCGTTTGGGATCCTTCCGATGGAGACGGGTTCGCGTGGCGGCGCTGAACCTTCTCGTGGGAGTCACCCTCGTTTCCTGCCCGCCCAGGTTCGGAGGGGACCAGCCCGTCTACATCAACATCATCAGAGACCCCGTCAGTCGGTTCTTGTCCAACTACTTCTTCCGCCGGTTCGGAGACTGGAGGGGGGAGCAGAACCACATGATCCGCACCCCCAGCATGAGGCAGGAGGAGAGGTACCTGGTAGGTCTGGACCGAAGGCTCTGGCTGCGGGGGTCGCTCTGTCGTCGCGTTCTGCCGGTGCTTGGAGGTGGGGGGCTGAGGCATCTTCTGCCTTGCGGGCTGTGCTCGGCTGTTCCGGTGCCGGCAGCCCTTTCAGGAGGGAAAGTCCTCCTGACACCCAACCTGACCCTCCCCTGGCGCAGCCTCAGGCCATGTCACTGGCCACAACCAGGGGGAGAACAGACCGACCCCCACCTCTCTAGACCCTCCTTTCCATCCATGTACTGCTGGCTCTGGTGGTGCCAGCAGTGTTTGGACACAGCGGGCTGGTCAGTGTCAGGGGGAAGTGGCCCCGTGGCTCTGCTGGCTGGCTCCCAGCCACTGCAGTGACGGCGCTGGCCACGTTGCCAACAGAAGTGGCTGTGGCGACTGAAGTCATTAGCCCGTGGCCCTCAGAGGGGGACGTGTCCTGTGCTGTTGGTGGCAGCGCTGCGGTGGCATCACGGCCCTTCCTTGTGCCGGACGCGTGTTGCTCTCTCTGCTCGGAGGCTGGGAGGTGGCAGAGGGAGGGAGAAGGGTTCTGTTGCCCTCTGGGCTGCCCAGGAGCGAAGAGGCGGCTGCAGCTGCTCCGGGGGCTGTTCTGGGCCAGAACCCCGTGATTCTCTCAGCCGGATCAGCTCTGCCATCTCGTGGAGCTTCTCCCCGCGGTGCCCACCGCTTGTTTGCGGCCACTCGTGTCCCAGCAGACTGTCCGGCTGGCTGCCACGAGAGGACCGGCGTCTTGCCCGGCTTGGCACGGGCCAGCCAGCCCGGCAGCCCTTTTTGGGCTCAGGCGAGAGAGAAGAGTGAAGTCCTCAAGGTCTCAGTGTTTCGTGTCGTCCCCTGCAGGACATCAACGTCTGTATCCTGGAGAACTACCCGGAGTGTTCCAACCCCAGGCTGTTCTACATCATCCCGTACTTCTGTGGCCAGCACCCCAGATGCAGGTAACGACCCCAACGCCGTCCGTGGCTGCTCAGGGCTAGTGCCTGCCAGGAGCTGGTGCCGGGATCCGGTCTGTGATGTGGAAGGAGGGGCTGGACAGGGCTCTGGGCACCGTGCTCCGGCTGAGGCTGCCCCTGCTCCCTGCAGCGGGGCTGCCCTGGGTGCCCTCTGCAGGTCCTTGCCAAGCCAGGCCAGTCTCTGAGCCATCGGCTCGCTGCGTGGGCGACTGGCAGTGCCAGACCAGTGCTTGGATTTCAGAGCGGGGACGGAGGTCCCCTGCAGCCCGGGCTGTGCCGGGGCTCTGTGGTGAGGTTGTGTTCCTCGAGCCAAACCAGATGCAAACCACCTGCAGATGGACCTCTGCGGCAGGTTCCTACTCAACCTCCTTTTCTCTCGCTCCTGCTGCCCCCTTCGTCACTTCCGTGCAGGGAGCCCGGCGAATGGGCCCTTGAGAGAGCAAAGCTGAACGTTAACGAGAACTTCCTGCTCGTGGGCATCCTGGAGGAGCTGGAGGACGTGCTGCTGCTGTTGGAGAGACTCCTACCTCACTACTTCAAGGACGTGCTCAGCATCTACAAAAACCCAGGTAACCGCTGCCGCCGGCGAGCTGCTCTCCCGGCAGCCTTGGCGAGGGCCACGCGGCTGCCGAGAGGTCCGCGGGGGTGGACTTGCAGGTCCTTCTAGAACTGGGTGCAGGGCTCCAGACGGGGTCTCACAAGAGCAGAGCAGGGGGAAGCAGCCCCTCGCTTGACCTGCTGGCGACTCTCCTGTGGCAGAAACACGAGGAGAAGCTTTTGCCCTGCGAGGGGCAACAAGAGGGCTGCAGAGGGGCTGTTTACGAAGGTCTGGAGCGACAGGACGAGGGGCAATGGTTCCCCATCAGGGAAGGGCAGGTTGCAGACGGCTGTCAGGAAGAAGCTCTTGAGCAGGAGGGGGTTGGACACTGGCACAGGCGGCCCAGGGAGGGAGCCACGCCCTGCTCCTAAGCCTCAGCAGACGGGCTGGAGCATCAGAGGCGGAAGAGATGCAACAAGAAGGACCTCGATGAACACCCGTCGGCCACTTCCCAGCGCCGAACGCGAGGTCAGTTTTGCCCAGGCGGCAGAAATCGTCCCCTTCTCCCTCCAGCTCTGCGGCTTTTCCTGCCCTGCTGCCGCTCCGCCCGACGCAGCGGTTGTGTCGCGGCTCCGTGTTTGCTCCGCGGAGGGGCTCTCGTGTCTTCAGGGCACTTAGCAAAACTGAGCGTGCTGGGGCTGTGCCAGCGGCGCTGTCGGCCCCTGGGGCCGGCACATGGGGGACCTTTCAGCCGGGCGTGATGTGCCCGGGTTACCGCCTCTGTCTGGCACCCGATGGCCGTCGGCGCTGGCAGCGGCAGAGCAGCCGCTGAAGAGGGTGTTTCTAAAGAGACCGTCTCACACTCCCAGGAGAACTTGACCTCCCTCTAGACGCTGAGGTGGGTTCTGGGTCCCGCAGACCCGTCTCTAAGACAAAGCGCAGTTGCACGCACCAGCCGGCCCCTCTCCGGGAGAGGCGCGGGGCGAGGAGTGCGTTCGCCACGCGCGGAGACCGCTCTCCTCTGCAGGACTTGCGGCCAACACGATTCCCCTTCTCTTTAGCTTTTCTCTTGCTGGAACAAGTCTCCCAGTGCTCCACGAGGGACCCTTCTCCCTGGCTTGGGCTGGAGGAGGAAGCCTTTGTCCCGATGCTCTGGCAGCTGGCCAGCGCCGCGGGGCCGTGGGCCAGGAGCGGGGGCACTCGAAGGGAGCAGCGTGGTGTTTGTGCTCTGGCAGCCGCCGTCCTTCTCTGCCAGCGCCCCGGCCCCGGCCACCCGTTGGACAGAAGAGACCTCGGGGCGAGAGAGAGAGGCTTCTCCTGGGCGCCTGTGACTTGCAGCAACAGGGAGTCGAGCAGCCGCAGGGCTCGCGGGGTCGGCGGCCTCGGTGCCGACGTCCCGGGGAGAAAAGCTCCTGCAGCTGGCAGCTTTCCCGTGGGGCAGAAGAGACCAGGGCACGTTTGCGCCTGCGTTTTCATAGCGGTGGCTGTACCGCAGCGTCCACCGCCCGGTCCTGTCCCTGCTGCCGGCAGCGCGGGGGGGTCGTTCCTGGCTGCGGCTTCAGCCCTCCTCGTTGCGGGTTTTGCTTTGGCGGCTGAAGCCGGTGACTGCCAGGCGCTGCCCAAGGCGCTGCCCGGCCAGGGGTGCTCTGGAGAGATGGGAGGCGGCAGCACTTGGGACGAATCGCTTCTCGAGGCCAGACGTGTGCTCAGATGTTTTTGAACCAACGTGGAGCCGCTTCACGGTCCCGCGAGGGTTCGGCTGGATCTGAGGCAGAACCTCTTCCCCAAGAGAGCGGGGAGGGCTCGGCACAGGCTGCCCAGGGAGGGGGTGGCGGTGCCACCCCTGCAGGGGCTCGACAGCCAGGGTGTTCGGCGAGACGGGTTAGGGGCTGCGAGCTGCAGGGTGGGTGGTCGGACCCGATGAGCTCACAGGTCCTCTCCAGCCTCGAGTTCACTGGTGTGGACCCCGCAGCCAGGCGCAGCCCAGCTCGCTCTGCCCGGCAGCCAGCACCTCCCGGCTCTGGCGGAGCTGCCGCTGCTGACAGCGCTGGCGGGTGACCCCCAGAGCCCAGCGACCCTGCGTCGCCCCTGTAGCCCCCCAGAGCGGGGCTGTTCCTCCCTGTGCCCACGGATGTGGCGGCGTGCTCAGGGCAAAGGGCTGTGGGTGTCCCCTCCGCCACAGCTGTTGCCGCCGGTTCCATCCCTGCCTCTCTGCACCCTCCTCTCAAGGAGCTGTAGGGAGCAAGAAGGTCTCCCCTCTGTCCCCTCGTCTCCAGGCTGAGCAGCCCCAGCTCCCTCAGCTGCTCCTCACACGACACCTGTTGCAAACCCTTTCCCAGCTTGGTAGCCACCTCTGTCCCCTCTGCAGCCCTTCACTGCCCCTCTTGTAGGGAGGGACCCAGCACCAGCCACAGGACTGGAGCGGTGGCCGCACCGCAGCTGAGTAGAGGGGAGTGATCCCCTCCCTGCCCCTGGGGCCAGGCTGAGCTCGGTGGTGGCAGCAGTGCAGCCCCAGCACTCAAACCAGCCCCCGGCGCCGGTCTGCGCTCGGTGCCCAGCACCCACCGACGTGGCCTGTTTGGTGTCTTGCAGAGCACAGGAAGCTGGGCAACCTGACGGTGACGGTGAGGAAGACCGCCCCGTCCCCAGAAGCGGTGCAGGTCCTGTACCAGCGCATGCGGTACGAGTACGAGTTCTACGGCTACGTCAGGGAGCAGTTCCACCTGCTGAAGCGCAAGTTCGGGCTGAAGCCTCGCGGCAGGAAGCCGCGTCCCAGACCCGAGTTCTTCATCCCCTCTCCCCTGGAAACAGAGGAACCCATGGACGAGGAGGAGGGGGACGATGAGAAGTGGCTGGAGGACATCTACAGGAGGTGACGGCTGGAGGAGCTCTCCTCGGCGCCCGGCTCTCAAAGACCCTCCTCTGTGGCTACTCAAAGCGTTCCCTTGAGGCGCCGCGTTAACGCGCAGCAGCGGCGGCGGCGGCGGCGCTGGAAGCGGAGCAGGAGAGGCCCTTCGGCGTGCTGGGGCCGCCGGGGGCCCCGGCTGTGCGGGGCTCACTCCGTGCACGGTGCGGGGGCTCCTTGCTGTAGCGGAGCCCGAAGGAGAAGCAGCTCCTGCCTGTCACCAGTGGCTTCCGGAGGACACGACGGCCCTCTGGGGACCCGCGGAGCACAGAAGAGGGACGAGGCCGCCTTCGAGAGGACACGGCCCGGGCTCTCGCGTCCCTCCCTCTCCAGAAACGCGTCCTGGCTGCGCAGCGCTGCGGCACCGGCCACCGGCACTGGGAGCCCCGGGGCAAGTTGCCTCTTGTGCCCAGAGCCCGCTGGTGCCGGTGGAGCCGCTGCCGTGGCCATGCATGCCGCAGGGTGACGGGCTCGGACGGCGCTCGGTAGTGACTTCGGAGTTACCCGGGCCGAGAGAGCAGAGCGGCTGCTCCGGCGAGTGACAGGAGCCGGGCGGCTTAGGGGGCCCCTCGTTCCGCCCGCGGCAGAGTCGCCGGGCAGGACGGCAGCGCCGGAGAGCGGGGCGAGGCAGAGCTCCCTACCCAGCGGGTCCGTGTCCGCTGCCGAGGACGTTTCTGTTGGACCCGAAGGAAAAGGGGCAGAGGCTCAGGGGGGCTGGTCCTCGGGTTTTATTCTGATGGCTCGTAGATCCACAGAGATACGGAAGCGGCCGCTCGTTACGAACCTGAGGCGACCTGCAGCTCCCCTGCAGCACCGCCAGCCCTTCCGCCGCCGCCGCACCTGCAGCTGAGCGCGGGTGCCCCCCCGGCGCCGTCGGCAGCCACTTGCCTGGTGCGGTGCCCTGCCAGGACCGGTGCTGCAGAAGGACGGCAGCGGGCAGAGACCGTCTACGCCGCCGCAGAGCGGGAGGACTCTGGAGAGCGCGGCCAGGCCTTGGCCCCTCGTGCGTCGGTGCTGGCAGAAGCAGCTGCGCTCGCAGCGGGCACCAGCAGTAAATCCCTGACCTGGAGCACGGGGAAGGGGCAGCGGCGAGGAGGAGCTGCAGCTCCTGAGTCCCAGCAGCACCTCAGGGGTGTTGAGGGACCTGCGACTCCGAGCCCCTGCGGCTCCTGCCCTGCAGCGGCCCCAGCAGGGAGCCCCAGGGGGCTGTCGGCAGGAGGGATTTGGTGGTGGACGAGGCCAGTAAACTCAGGCTGAGCTCAAAGTGCCTTCCAAGGGCTTCGCCCTCCGCAAGGCTGCCGAGAGCCAGTCAGCCCCAGCCCACCTTCCCCCGCGGCCGGTGCGCGCTGTCCTTGCCCGCGGCGAGCGCGGCTGGAGACGACAGCAGCCAGCCTGGCCTCTCCTCCTTGGACAGAGCCTCCCGCGGTTCTCCAGCGCCTGAGCCGGAGGGTCTGTCTGCCCCGCAGCGCGTTCGGCTGGCTGCCTAGAGGGTCCCCGCGGGGCTGGTCGGCCTCGGGACTTATTTATTGAGCCGTTTCAGCACATTCCAAATTCGGAGTTGCTCAGGAAGAAGTGGGTTCTCAGCGGTTCTGCTCCGGGCTGAGGAACATCTCTTACCCAAGCGACAAGTGACTCCAAGCCCGTAGCCCACGAGGGCTTTGTAGGAAGTGCCCTGCCTGGAGCTGTAGAGCTTCGTCGGGGACGAGGTGGGTGCCCGGCACCTGGCGGAGACAAGGAGACACAGGCGTGGAGCAGCTTCGCTGCGGACGAGCGACGTGTTTGGGGCCGGAGCCTTCTCTAGCCTGCCCGGCGCCGTCTCCTGAGCTACGCACAAGCCGTACGACTCCTGTTCTTCAGCGCGGTGACCTTTCAGAATAAAGCCCGTGCGTTTCTTCCCAGCGCCGCGGTCCGACTGCTTCCACTGGCTCTGTGGCCTGGGCGCGGCGGCTGGGCTAGGGGTTGGCGTGGCACCAGCTGGGATGTGGCGGGTTGCCACCTGCAAGCCAAACACTTGACAGGGGCAGGCTGCTCCTGGGTTACTCTGTGCCTCAGAGTGCCCGGAGGTGTGAGACCAAAGGCAGAGCTGTTTTGCTCCCCTGGGCCGTGCGGTCAGCACCTCGTCCCTGTAAGTAAGAGGAGACCCAGCCCACGTCTGTCTTCTCGCCCCGGGAAAGGGAGCGGAGGCGTCTCTTGGCCGAGAGCAGCTCTGACCGCAGCTAGGACCATCGGGCTCCTCTGCAGAACAGACAGACGAGTGCAGCGCAGGTGGCACCGGAGCTTCTGCCTGGCCGCGGGTCAGCATCCTTTTGGAAAGGCGCTCCTTGCTCACACGGGTCGGGGGGCCCTGCCACCCCTTGCACGGACCCGTGGCGCCCCCCACCCCCGACTCAGCAGCAGCTCCCTGCCGGCGCGCCGGGTGGCCTGGCCTAACTGCTTAAGGCTTTGCTTCCCGCTCGCCACGAGCGCGCGTCTGCTCTGCAGAGCTTTTACGAGGGCCGGCGGAGCTCTGGCGAATTCCTGACCGGCAGGGATCCCGATAGCTGCGGCGGAGCCAGAGCCCTGCGCTCTGTGCCCGCCCTACGCCGCAGGGCCAGCTGTGCTCCTCTGCCTCCCACCATGCCCAGTGCCAGTGCCCTGGGCTGCTCAAAGCCCAGCGGAGAGCCGCTGACTCGCGTGCCCCAGGCACCTGGGCCTCGGCCCCACGTTCAGAAGGGAGCCACAGAAGGCAGCTCCCCAGCCACTTGGCTTGAAGCGCTAGTTGGGCTCCTCAGGAAATGAAAAGGAGTTTCCCCAGGAAACCCTCCTTGTTTCCCTGCCAGGCTCGGAGCTGGGAGACATCATTTGGAGCAGCATTTGGAGGTAATCCCCACCCGCCCTAAACTAGCCCTTCACTGGCCAGCCCTGTGAAGCCGCAGCATCGTGTCCTTGAAGACTCCTGTTGCAGTCAACGCTGAGGACCAGATAGTGATGAGCAGTGACTATCAGTAGCCCTGTTAATAGTCTGAGGAGGCCTGGACAGGCACCAGGGCACGGCTGCCTCTTCCTGCTGCCCTCCCCTCTAGCACAGGCCAGTCACTTCAGTTCAGACTGAGCAGCCTCTTATGAGAAACAGTGACCCAGGTACGGGTTTGGCTGCCAGCCTGTCCCTCCAAGAGCAGTTTGCTGCAGTCCAGCGAGTCCGAAGGTACCAGCCCATTGCTCCTCGTTCCCGTTTGCACTGCTCAGGAGGAGACACAGACCCACAGACAGTCAGGGGTTGGAAGGGACCGCTGGAGACCACCCAGTCCAACTGCCCTGCCAGAGCAGGATCCCCTACATCAGGTCACACAGGGCTGTGTCCAGACGGGGGCTGAAAGTCTCCAGAGCAGGAGCTCTGGGCAGCCTGGGCCAGGGCTCTGCAACAGTCACAGGGAAAAGGCTTTTCCTTTTGCTTCTGTGGCACCTCCTCAGCTCCAGCTGGCACCCACTGCCCCCTGGACACCCCTGAGCAGAGCCCTAGAGTGGCCAAGTCCAGAAGCACTGCATTGGCTCTTGGGACTTCACGGCTGCCTAGGTGGCCACCGTTAATTGCTCCGGGCCAGAGGAGCCTGCGTGAAGGTGCCGCCATAAAGGAAACCGGAACCTTGAAGAAGCCAGCAAGGGATGGAGGCAGCAGCAGGGGGTCGTCCCAGCCGGGGATGGTCCCAGCCGGGGACGGAGCGGCAGCGAAGCCCGCAGCCCGGACCGGCCACTAGAGGGAGCCCCGGGTGCGGCCACGGGGACCCACCGGGAGCCCGGGCTGGGGGTGCCGGGGGGGTGTCGGGGAGCACCCGGGCACCGAGTCGGGCGGGACGCGATGCAAAGCGCAGCAGGATGTGGGAGGAGGAAGGGCTCGGAGTGTCCACGTCTCCGGAGATCGCAGCGAGAGCAGCTTCTCCGAGGGCAGGGGGAGCCAGGGGGAGACCTCGCTGCTCTCTAGAGGGCGGAGGGGCAGCTGCCTTGCGGGAGCCGAGCGGAGCGGCAGAGGGTGGGGAAGATCCACCAGCCTGTGGTGAGCAAATTCAGCAGCACAGAGTCTCTTCCAGTGACTTCTGGAAGCGAGAACAAGGGAAACTTCCGCGCAGACGGCAACTTTCAGCTGGCGACCCCGAAGGCGACTCTCCCGAGCCTTGTCCTTCCCGAGCGATCGTTCGCCGCTGTGACCCCGTGCCCGTGACTCACCAGGGCTCTCGCTTCAGGAGCGGCAAGCCGAGGTCCCTAGCCAGCACCTTGTTTTGAGCAGCAGCCTTCTCCCCACCCTTGCCCGCTTCCCACCCCTCCGCTGCAGCAGCTCTGCCCGGGCTCCGGACATCTTCCTGAGGTGAAGCCGCCCGCGGCCCCTCGTCGGCTGTTTCGGTGCCGGGCAGGGGGAGGTTCGGTGGTTTCCATCGTGCGCCTGGGGCCCCGCTCCAAGGAGAAGCTGCTGCTGACTTACAGCTGTCCCGTGCTCTCTGCGGAACGGGAGGGAAGCCCGTTCAGGCTGGTGAAAATAACCCCGGTCATAGCTGGCATTCCTGGTGGCAGCCTGGGCGCAGAGGCCGAGGGTTCGAGGGCTGTGACACGAGGCAGCGGCTCCTAAGAGCTCGAGCTGGGTTCAGCCCTGTCATCAGAGAAGCACGAGAGCCCTGTGTGCCCACTGGCAGTACAGTACTTGCCCTCTTCGTGCCCCCGGCTCCCCTTGTCTGTCCTGGCTCCTACTGTACCTCCACTTTAAAGGAGCGGGACACCCCAATTCCTCTCACTGAGCTCGGCTGCCAGCCCTGCATTCAATTAAACCCAGTACCCCTTGTCCTGGCACGCCCTGCCCTTGCAAAAGGTCCCTCCCCAGCTTCTCCTGTAGCGCAGAGGACAGGGAACGCACAGGTAAGGCTGAGTGTTGCTGAGCGTCCCAGCACACGTAGTATCGTCCTGCAGAGCCCTGCGTGCGCTCAGCTGGTGGCTGAAGGAGGAACCAGCAGCAGTGACCTACAGACCAGCCCCTTCCAGCAACCGAGTCCGAAGCCGGCATCGCCTCGTGCCCAGAAACCACTCTCCAGGAGACCCGCTCGGTGCTTTCTCTGCCTTCAGGAAGCAAAACTGGTGGCTTCCTCCTTAAGAGAATGAACTGCAGTTGCTGGTGCTGCTCCGAGGGACTGGAACTGCCTCTGCTGGGCACCTCTCACAGGGCTGCTGCTCTCACAGCAAAAGGGGATGTGGGCTGAGCTCGAGCAGTTTGCCCTCTGCTAGACCCCAGACACCTCTGCCCCGGGGGTCAGCAGCTGCCTGGCAGCAGCAGGCCCTGGCAAGTCTGCTCCCGAGCACAGAGCTGCACTTCACAGCAGCATCGACGGGGTCTTTGGGGTGACGCTGAGCCCCTCTGTGGCAGCAGCAGCACCACTACAGCACAGCAGCAGACAGTGGCAGGGAAACTGGGCAGGTATCGGTCGGTTGGGTGCAGCCAGGTCTTTAGGGGAGGTTTCAGCGCTCTGACCCTGCTCAAGGGGGCTGTTTGCTAGCAGTGGGGTTGCACGGACACAGGGTTTAGTGGCCACTGATCATAAAGGTTTGGCCTGGACAGCCCAAACGCTGAGGCTGCTGTGGGGTAGCTGCCTACCCCACTGGTGTGAGCAGCCAGGGCTCTGTCTCTCGTAGCCCAGCCGGCTCAGCTGGTGCTGACGCAGCTGTCAGTAGGTGCAAAGGCGAAGGCGATGGGGGCTCTGACGGCAGCCTGAGCCACTGATCTCCACGACTGGGCTTGCTGAGATGGACTTGTCCTGGCCCCTCAGACCTGAAAGCTCCCCAGTGCACCCTCGTACTGTCAGGTGGTGCCATGTGCTGCTCCAAAGCCTCTGACACCCACCTGCAGCAAACTGCTGCGAGAGACAGGCGACGGAAGAACTGGAGGGCAGAGCCTGCCCTGGTCCAATCTGAGTCTGCTCCTAGGGAGGCTGTTTCAGTCTCTACAGCTCTCTGCAAGGACCCTGCAGAGATGTTGGTGCTGGGCTCTGCTCACAGGTCGCAAGCGACAGAGGCAGAGGGAAGGGCTTCCAGCTCCACCAGGGGAGGGTCAGACTGGCCATCAGGAAGAGATTCTACCTGGAGAGAGGGGTCAGGGACTGGGATGGGCTGCCCAGGGTAGGGGTTGACTCCCCGTCCCTGGATGTGTTTAGATAGTGTTGGGGGATCTGGTTTACAGGTGACCTTGTAGAGTAGAGTTGATGGTGAGGATGTGGTTTGGGGGTGACCTTGTAGAGTAGAGTTGATGGTGGGGATCTGGTTTAGGGGTGACCTTGTACAGCAGGGTTGGTGGTTGGGATCTGGTTCAGGGGTGACCTTGTAGAATAGAGTTGATGGTTGGGATCTGGTTTGGGGGTGACCTTGTAGAGTAGGGCTGATGGTTGGAGTCGCTGATCGCAGGGGTCTTTCCCAGCCTGAGTGGTTATAACGCCTGCTGGTTCAGAAGGTTGTTGAAATGCTGGAGGGGGTGCAGGAAAAAGCCACAAGAATGACGCAGGGTCTAGAGACAAAGGCCACAGCAGAGACTCGGAGAACTTGGTCTGTGGGGTTTACTAGAGACTTGCCAGAGGTGAGCAGTGTCTTGGTTCCCGAGAGTGTCTCTCTCCTGGCAGAGCCGAGAGAGAGGATCCTCATTGATGCGGAGCACTGCGAGAGCTGAGCGCTGACCCCCACCACCAAGGAAAGTGGGGGCTCTCCATGTAAAGCTGCCATCACGTCCAAGCTCCAGGCCTTTCCGAATGTCTGTTAGGTGAACGACGAGCTGCTGCCACACAAACTGCCCTCGGCCTCCTCAAGAGAGCAGCTGCTCAAGACCAGACGGCTCATCCCGAGGACCGAAACTCAGCTGGCTCTGGGGAGCACAGACCAGATGAGTTTTGATCTCGCCAGCCCTCGTTTTGTGGGTCTAAGGGACTAGTCTGGGTTAGTGCAGAGGTTCAAATTCTTATCTGCCAGCCCACGTGTCCTCTGCCTTGTGAACACAGAGATCCTGGGGCTTTCGCCCGTGAGGCTGCGCGGGTGGCAGCGAGCTCTGTGGCTCTGGAGATGCCAACCCTCTGCTGAAGCCGCCTCTCCCTGCGGCCGAGTGCCCTGCAGGGGCCGGGGCTTCTCCTCTCTCCGATTGTTCCATTTTTTCTGGAAAAAGGGCAGCTTCTCTCCACCCATCTCCCTCTTTCTCCATCTCAGGCCATGGCTGCCAAGTCTCCTGGAAAACATTTCCCAGCTTCTGGAACAGATTATCCCCTGCTCGGTGCAGACCGTCTGTCCTGCATTTCTCTGGGTGCTTGGCAGAGCCCCTGGGGGCCCACTGCTTCCCACGGTCTGGCAGAGCCCCGTGGGCACCACTGGGCACCCCGGCCTGTTTGCTGTAACATTCACGGTGGGAAGAGACGGTGCCCGCAGCCAGCAGATGCCAACCGCTGGTGCGGAGCAGAAGCCGACAGGGACCCAACAGGCTTCTGTTTAGGGAGCGATGCGGAGTCACGGCCCTGCCCGGCACTGCAGGGAATCGAGGTCGTGGCTGGAGGTTTGCTCTTGCGACACGGCGCTGCTGCTGCTGCTGCTGCCCGGGCTGCCTGGCAAGGAGCTGGAAACGCCGGAGCCAAGGACGGCTCCAGGGGCCCGGAGACAGGCAGCAGCAGTGCTCTGCCTCCCGTCAGCTGCTGCAGAACTCGAACGTGCCCCGGGCAGAGCCCGGCTCTCCTGGCAGAGGACAGGTCTGGCACCGGGCTCTAGGAGCCCTTGTGTCCTGAGCCACACGCGGAGCAGACCCCTCACCGAGAGCCCTGCGCTGCGGCCGCTGGCTCCCTCCTCTCCCACTCTGCGCAGCGGGGCTCACCTGGTCCTTACGTCGCCCTCTGCTCGTCTCTGCCGTCTGCCCGGCCTGCTCTGTTCAGCAGCAGGAGGTGAGGGAATCCAGCGTCACCAAGGCAGCTCGGGGAAGCTGTCCTGCACCTCGTGGCGGCCAGGTTCAACACGGCAGTGGCTCCTGACTCTCTGCTCTCCCCAGCAGGGCTCTGGGTTTGCAGCCCGTGGCTCGTGGGCTCTGCTACCAGGAAGCACCGTCGTACGTGAGAGCCCAAACACGTTGTAGAGCCCTTTCAGCCTCGGCTTGGTTCCGGCACTTTGTAGAACGCTCGGGGCGGGAGCGCACTGCCAAGTCCTCTGAGCAGGGAGACCGACCGGGGCCTCGGGGCTGGCCCCCAGGAGACCGCCCTTCGTCGCTCAGCAGCTCAGGCGCGTCTGGCGGCGCCTGCACGGACCTCCGCGTGGGTTTCGAGGCTGGTGGGTGCCCAGTGCAGAGCCCGGCTGTGCAGGTGCCCGACAGCCAGGTCGTTCGTGGGCTCCCACACACGAGCGGGTTCGCGGGGCACCTGCCAAGCTCCTCAAGCAGCCGCAGCCGCTCCCGACGCTCTGGAGACACCGGCCAGATGCTGACACAGGGCTCCGGAGCTCCTGTTCCGGACGTAACGTTTAAAATGCTCCTAGCCGAGGATTTAGATGCCAGAAGGCCTCTGTGTGTGAGGGTAATGCGAACCACAAAGCCAAGAGGAAACAGCAGAGCCTTCTCCTCCCGCCGACGGGATGTGACTGGGGCGCTAGGAGAACGTTCCCCTGCCGGCGAGAGAGCCCACGGGCTTCGCTGTCCCGCACGAGGGAATGACACCGCCCGGCAGCGTCTCCGGCAGCGGCGGGGGGGTCTCTGCCTCCCAGCGCTGCCCGCACATCCCCGGCTGTGCGTTGACCGCAACGTTTACGAGCGGTGCCCGGGGCAGAGCGAGAACTCAGCGCAGCTCAGCTCGGCTCGGCTGGCGACGGCAGTGCGCTGCGAACAGCTGAATCAGCAATCCGGCTCAGCCGAGGCTGCTCGCAGTGCTGGGGCTGGCTAGGAGGGTGCTCGGTGGCCTGGCCAAGGCTGGGACACAGCCCCAGCTTGTTGTCGGCTGGCTGGCACTGCCCTGCTCGCAGTGCTAACGGGAGCCTCGTGCCCTCAGTGGGGGCCAGAACTACTCCTGGTGGAGCCGCAGCCCCCAGCAGAGACACTCTGCACTTTGCCCAGCCTGAGACTCACGATTGTCACAGACCCATCGACTCGCAGGGTTGGCAGGGACCGCCAAAGGGCTGCTGGTCCAAACTCGCTGCACTGGGCCAGCGCTCCCCAGACCAGGCTACCCAGCGCAGTGCTGGCAGACTGCAGTGGGCTGTCGGGAAGAAGCTCTTGAGCAGGAGTGGGGGCTGGATGCTGGCACAGGCTGGACTGCAGGGAGAGGGTTGCTGGAGTGTCAGATCCACTTTGACAAGAACCCCTGTGACCCCACACAGAGTCAGGGCAGTTGGCCACCAGGGTCACCACACGAGGGGTCTGACAGCACTTGGAGGTTTGGAGAAGCCGATGGGCTTCCCAAGGAGTCCCTCAGACGGGGGGTAGGCTGTCGCTGGGCTTTGCTGTCCCTGTCTGGAGAGGCTGCAAACTCGGCTCTGCCAAGCAGGTGCCATTAGTTGCCCTGTGAAGTTCTCGCAAGGAGCAAGCAGACCCCTTGCTTCTCCTGGCCCTTCCCCAGAGCTATGGGCCACAGCACTTGACGGGAGTGGAGCAAGCTGCCGCCTCTCGGGGTTTTCCCTCCCTGTGCAGGAAGCAGCTGCTTTGGGCTGGTTCGGGGAACCCGATCCCACCGCTGTGTTTTGGCTGGAGCAGGCAGCCTCCTGAATGGCACCGCAAGCGCATCTCTGGGTAACGGGGAGGATCTGGAGGCTACAGCCTGGCAGCCCCAGTGCATCGAGGTGCTTCTCTTAAGGGGAATTTTCAGCAGAAGGGGTTGGAGGCTCTTGTTCAGCAGGTCCTGGGAACGTGCAGCTGCACACTGCTGCTGCCTTTGCTAGGGACCCCTGGCAGCTCTGAACTTACCGGTTCCTGGCGCGGCCAAGAGTGATTCCTGCTGCCTGCAGGAGCCACCATCCCTTCCTGCCTTCAGGTGAGGGGGGAAACCCCGGCCACTGACTTTACATGGGAAATGCTTTCCAGAGGGCTGAAGGCTGCCTGGCAGGGGCTGAGGTGCTGGGGGGTGCTCCCAGCTGTGCCAGCACGCAGCCTCTGCCACCGTGTACCCCCAACAGGAGGGTTAGGGTCAGGGTCATTGCAGTGTTGTCTGTCCCAAAGACAGGGCAGAGCAGAGCAGAGCACCTAGCACCAGCTCCGGTCCTGCTGCAGCTGCCTGTGGGGCTGCCGCACGGGGAAGTCTCTCCTGAGAAGGCAAACCCTCATGCTCTGCCCAGAAACAGCCTAGCCCTTCGGAGAGGTGGGAAAGGAGACTTCCACTCTACTCCTTCCAGAGGAACGAATGCTGCCCGGCAATGGGGCTGAAGTAACCACGAGATAGGAGGCCGGTGCTTTCTGAGGAAGGGAAGGGAGCTGACTGGGGAGCCGGAGGGGTGTCTCGGCAGCGATAGCGGAGCTGCTTGTGCTGGGGGTTGAAGAGAAGAGCCTCACGGCACCACAGCTCCTGGCAGCTCCATGTGCGCTCTCCGGGCAGCCCGAGTTCACCACGTCCCTGAATCCTTTGACCCGAAACCACCTCTTCACCGAAACGCGTTCTCTGGGTCGAGTGATTCTCCTGGCTTCTTCTTTCGGGAGTGTTCGTACTTCTGAGCTCCCGGGGCTGAAGCTCCTGGTCCAAGAGGGGTGGCTAGGGCTTGGCTTGCTTTTTACGCCAGGCTTAGGGCGATACTGACTTTTGAGGGACCAGGTAGGAAACCCTCCAGCCACACGCTGCTCCCAGTAAACGCTGAGAGCTGGCCCACTCCCGAACTGGAAACAAACGTGTTTCCAAAGGCACTGCCTGAAGCGCTGAGGGTGGGATGGAGAGACAGGAGCTGAGAACCTTCACTGCCGCCGTGCTGTGTTGTCGCAGCTCTGGCTTCGAGCTGAGGCTCTGCAGTCGGGTCTACTCCCAGATCCAGCGCTACCCACTTGTCTGCAGGCTGGCCAAACCGCTGCAGCGAGGCATGGAGCCGATCCCTTCTGGCTGGAACAGGGCGGGTGCAGCGCCCAGACCCTGCAGCAGAAGGTGGCTGCTGCTGCCACCCTGACCCCCCGCAGAAGACTGATTTTGGATTCGGAGTCACGTGTAATATCGCTGGTTGTCATGGACTGACCTGGGCTCTTTCTGAGCTGTTCTCCGAAACACCCCCGGGACAAGTCAGCATCAGAAGGGCCAGTTCCAGGCAGACAAGGCTGCCTGTTCTTTGCAGAACTGGTGCTCCTGTACAGTGTGTTTAGAATAATTCCCCAATCCTATTTATAATTCCACTTTCTAGCAGTGGGGAGTATAAACAGTCTGAGGAAGGTTTTAAAAACATGAGTTCATACCTTGTATGGCCAAAAAAAAAGGGTAATAGCTAAAACCTGCAGGGAAAAGCCCAGCGCTGGGTCAGCTGGGCTGCCGGGCAGGCGGCTCCCTGTGCCGCGCTGGCGACTGAAGCCTCGATGCGCAGCGCGATAAGGGTCACACCCAGGCTTGAGTGTTGGGCTGCTCCTCCTCGGTCCTGTTACGACACACACAGGGGAAGAGTTCTCTTCTGAATCTCCTTACAAACCCCAATTGTCTCTGAAGTTGAGAAGTGCTGGAGGCTTATTGCGAAGGTGTTGGACAATGACCTCAGTGCAGCCGCTGCAGGAGAGACGAGCAACGTTGGCAAGGGGAGGGGTTCAGACACAGAGGCGGTGTGCGGAGCCCGGGCGAGAGGGGAAGGGAGCGCGGGCTCGCTCGCGCACACGGTCCCGTGATTAAGCAGCACAGCAAACACTGTCGACGGGGCAGGGAGAGCTGCTCGCTCCCTCTCCCATGGCAAATCCCTGCGTTAGCAGCTGTAGGCAAAAGGGTCAGGTATTAACTTGGTGAGAGACTTGGCAAAGCCAACGCAGCGTGCGGCGCGCAAGATGCGTTCGTGGGGGGATGCTGTCCTTGCTGTCCGAAAGGCCAGGTACTGCTCAGCACAGCTTGAGACAGCGGTGCTGTAGGATCTGCGCAGCGGAGTGCTCCGGCAGAGCTCCGGGCAGATCAGCAGTGTCTACAGCACGAGTCTCGGGAGAGAGAGGTCTGGGTCACGTACCTGAACAATGAACCAGTGAAGCAATCCTGGTAGGCGCCCCGTGACCTGGTATTTGCATTGCGTGCTCTTTCGAGATGCCACGCGACCTCTTTTGTAAGGGACTGCACGGTGGAGTCTCCTTCTCTGGAGACATTTTAAACCCGCCTGGCCACGTTGCTGTGCGACTGGATCTAGGGGATCCTGCTGTGGCAGGGGGATGGGACTGGATGGTCTTTTGAGGTCCCTTCCAACCCCTACAGACTGGATCTCGGGGATCCTGCTGTGGCAGGGGGACTGGACTGGATGATCTTTTGAGGTCCCTTCCCATCCCTAATGACTGGATCTAGGGGATCCTGCTGTGGCAGGGGGATGGGACTGGATGATCTTTTGAGGTCCCTTCCAACCCCTACAGACTGGATCCAGGGGATCCTGCTGTGGTGCGGGGACTGGACTGGATGGTCTTTGGAGGGCCCTTCCGATCCCTGTGATTCATTTCTGGCTGGGCTGGGGGAAAAACTCTTGTTTCCAGTTAACAAATTTCAGCTGATTCTCAGCCCTGTATAACCTGGACTTAAGAGAGGCTGAGAAGTGAGCTTTGCATAGAGGCATGTGTGTGCTGATGTCCCAAGGAGGTGTGGCCTCCTCTGTGCAGCTTATGAACGTGACTGGTTCTTACTGGGATGTGCGCACACACACACCTGTACTTCCACATCTGTGAGGAACTGTCTTCCCTTTTCCCTATTTTCCTTCCCAGCAGAAGTTCTAGTGACGTGTTCTCTGTCCCTGCGTGCTCCAAGCAGAGCTCACCTCCGCAGTTGCTTACCTGGGGTCTCTCTCTGACAGACAGCTTTAGGTGACGATGGAGAACACGTTCTGAAGACACCCACTCTTTATTCCCTGTACCAGAACACTACAGTGTCACCAACACCTGTATTTCTGCCTGGCTCGTGTTCGCTTTGGTTAGTTCGTCTTGTTTTATCTCAGCTGTCACTTGTCACCTAAAGGCTGACGCTGGTGTGAAGAAGGTTCGGCCCCCTCTCATCACACCACTGCAATCAATAGAGCAGCTTGCAAGGTCTGTGATTACTGTGGCCGGGCAGTTTTGTAGCTCCTTTCATATGCTGGAGGTGGTGAAAATCACCGGTACCTCCGGGAGTTAGGGTGGGAGGAAGCAAATCTCTCTCTAGTGGTTTAGTCGTGACCTGGCAGTGCTGGGCGAGTATTGATGATCTTAAAGGTCTCTTCCAACCGAAGAGGTTCTGTGGTCTCCTGCCAGTCCCGCCGCTGTATGGGCAGTGCCGAATGGCCCCACGCACGCCCTTCGCTGCCTGGCCCCCAGGGTTGCAGGTTTCAGGCGGTTTCCTTCTGCTCCAGGTGACAACGTTGACTTTCAAACCATTTCTGTTCGTGACTGTCCTTCGCAGAGCAGATGGCCGGGCTGTCCTTTGCTAGGCACCGCGGGCAGCATCTGCTCCCTGCAGGGATGAAGGGAGGATCCAGGGCATTCAGGAGGAGCGAGAAGCGGTCAGGATCAGGTACCACCTAAACGCTGTCTTTCCATTTACGGTCAAACTTCTTGAACGGTGGAAACACAAAGACCTGCTAGAAAGCCAAGGACGCACCAGTGGTCCCGGCAGGGCGAGCCCGCGTGCTCCCCTCAGCACCCAAGCAGAGCTGGCGGTTCCCTCGCCCCGGGCCAATGCCCGCCCTGGGCGCTGCCCGGCGCCGCTCCCTCGCCGGCATCTTTCGAACCCGCTCCGCTTCCCGTGGCGGAGATTCCAAAGGTGAAAGCACTAGCTGACCCATCTGTCATGTGGAAGGCTCCAGACTGGTC
>JAOXOE010003646.1:0-25351 GCA_028565055.1 Phoeniculus purpureus
CAGATGCAAGACTCTACACTTACCCTTGTTATACTTCATTAAATTTCTCCCTGCCCAGCTCTCCAGCCTGTCCAGGTATTGCTGAACGGCAGCACAGCCTGCTGGGGTGTCAGCGACACCACCCAGCTTTGTGTCACCAGAACACTTGCTGAAAGTGCACCCCAATCCCTCACCCAAGTCATCAATTAATAGATTGAACAGGACTGGACATAGTACCAACTCCTGGTGCACTCCACTAGATATAGGCCTCCAACTAGACTCTGTCCCATTGACAACTACTCTCTGACCTCTACCCTGCAGCCATTTCACGATCCACCTCAGTACCCAATCATCTAGGCCACACTGCCTCAGTTTGGCTGCGAAGCTGCTATGTGAGGCTGTGTCAAATGCCTTACTGAGGTCAAGATAAACCACATCCACCGTACTGCCATCATCTAGCCACCTGGTTATGCCCTCATAAAAGGCTATAAGGTGGATTAAGCATGAATACCCCTTGGTGAAGACATGCAGACTTTCCCTAATAACCCTCCTGTCCTTGATGTGCCTGGAGACAGCCTCTAGGACAAATTGTTTCATCTCCTTTCCTGGGATGGAGGTGAGGCTGACCACTCTATAGTTACCTGGGTCCTCCTTCTTACATTTTCTGAAGACTGGAGTGACATTTAGAATCATAGAGTCATAGAATCATTAGGGATTGGAAGGGATCTCGAAAGATCATCTAGTGCAATCCCCCTGCCATGGGCAGGGACACCCCACCCTAGATAAGGCTGGCCAGAGCCCCATCCAGCCTGGCCTTAAATACCTCCAGGGAAGGGGCCTCAACCACCTCCCTGAGCAACCCATTCCAGGCTCTCACCACTCTCATGGTGAAGAACTTCCTCCTCACATCCAGTCTAAATCTACCCAGCTCCAGCTTTGCTGTCGCTACCTGATATCCTAAAAAGTCCCTCCCCAGCTTTTTTGTAGGCCCCCTTCAGATACCGGATGTTTGGTTTTCATTTGCACTTGGAAATAGTGAGTGGCAAAGTTAATTCCTGAGAAGAAAGTATTGCAGTAAATGTTCTATAGTTTATAGCAGACAACCGGGGAAAAAAAGTCAACAGGCTTTTTTTTATACTTTATGTGCTGGGTTATATGTTAGGACCAAGAAAAAGACCTTGTGTACCTCCCAAACCACTGCCCTCTGCCCCACAGTAGGAACAGACACTGTGGGGTAGGGTTCTGGTGGGACCATCAGAAAAGGCCAGTGGGGGGTGACCCAGGCAGTCTTGGCCAGCTGTGGAGGAGAGAGGACGGGTGGCTCCTGGGCTCTGATCTGCTGCCCAGCCCTCCCGCCTTCTCCTGCACGCTGCCCTCCAGTTAAGCTTTTGTCAGCAGTTACTGGGAGATCGGGAGGGGATCCGTCTCGCACTTTAAGGCGTTTTTTTGCCTTAGACCGGTTCTAAGCGCGGCTCTGGTTTCGCAAGGGGGAGCAGGGCTGCGGGGGTTTGGGTGCGCGGTTGCCCGGGGGGCGCCGGCTGGGTTCCGATCGCCAAGCGCCCGGTGCAGGCGGTGGAAGGGCGCGCGACCGGCCCCGCCATTTTGTCCTCCCGTCTTTCCCTTCCACGGCGCAGGCGCGGAACAGCCGGGCGCGAGCCCCTAGTGACTGGAGGCCAGAATTACACCGAATTGCCTTTTGTACGTAGTTCTTCCCTTACACCATCTCCCTGAATTTCTCTTTCCTCTACTGTGAAGGGTTTTCTGTTGGTTTTTTTTCTCTTTTAGATTTATTTTGAATGAAATTATAATTTATTGTAATTTTCAAGTTTTGTTTCTATTCCCTTCCTGTATTGGCGGGAAGGGAATCCAACAGTTTGTTCTGGAGAGTTCTGCCTTTAACCCTCAAACCAGCACGCTTGAATGCCATTATGAGCTCCTAAAAGAGCTTGTCTTTAGTTATTTGCTCTTTTTTCCTTCCACAAACCTCCAGATTTTCAAACTTTGAAAACACATCATGGATGTGTTTGTTGTATTCTGGATCTTTATGCCCTTGTTCAGTTCCGTTGGTCGGTTAGGTGCTAGTTGAACGTATTTTATTTACAGTTCTGTGACTGGAAAGAAATGGTTGTTTCTCACAGTGTACTTTTTGGGTTGTGTGAAAGAAGAGCTGCTTTGGACTTGCAGTATTTAATAAGGGACAGGAAATTTTCTGAGTGTATAATCTGCTGTAGGGACACAGCATTGATTTAAGAGACTCCTTAATGAATTGTAAGATTAAATGTTACCTAACTAGTGATAGCATTAATCCAAGTGAAAACTGCTTATTCTGTTTTCTTTTTAACTAAATGCCGGTAGTCCCTAAAAGTATTCTGTGCAATGGTTTGGGGCTATTTTACTGCACGTTTTATACCCATCTCATTCATGGACTTTGGCTGCAAACTCTAAGTGTTATTTGGTTGTTTGTTTTCTGTTCTTTTACTTTGCGTTAGAACTGGGATATCCATCTCCTGACCACTTGGCAGGAAAACGTCACCGTAATTCTTAAAACAGCATGTCATGGCCATACAATGTTTTCATTATAGCTTCAGAAACCATTTAAAAATATACTTTATAAGGTGAAACTTGCTCTGCTCTAAGAGCCACACAGAGCTTCAAACAGAGCTTGAAACATGTGAAACTAATCCAGTAACACATTGGTTGTTAAAAATAAAAAACTACATCGTAATTAAAGTGCTTAGGCCTAACATCATTTAATGCTTCTGACAGAGCTGCTTGATTAAAGATGCCCAGAGAAGATTAATGACTGCAGTAAGGATACGACCTTATAGCGTCACATAAAACTGTTTGCTGAAACATTTAATGTAGACTTAATAAATAGTAATTACTGTTTCCTGCCATATGGTTGGTATCAGGTAGGTGATACCACTTAAAAAACTATACACAGGCTCTGGTAAGTCGAATGAAAACATTAATTACGTGTATCACAAAACGTAAGAGGTGATTACTCCTACAGGATATGTCAAGCTCCTAAGAGTGTTTGCTAGCAGTAGCAAAAGAGCTGAAAAATACTACAAATTTGTATTTCTGTGGAGGTCTCTTCATGAGAAAATCAAAGCAATTGAAAGATTAGTAATTGATTATTCCACTTTCAAACTATATTCAAATTTTAAGCTTCGTTAATATGAGAAATCAAGAAAAAAATAATATTTATTTTGTATGTAAAGATATAAGCACCTTATGTCTATCTTTAATAAGGCTGAGAGGACACCTTATGGCTGTCCACAACTACCTGAAAGGAAGTTCTATAGAGGTGTGGAGCTGGTCTGTTCTCCCAAGTAGCAAGTGATAGGAAATGGCCTCAAGTTGTGCCAGGGAAAGTTTAGGCTGAACGTTAGAAAAACTTCTTTATTAGAAGGGTTATCAGGCCTTGGAACAGGCTGTGCAGGGAGGGAGTTGAATTGCCATCCCTGGACCTGGAAGTAAAGTCCAGATAGAAAGTTGTGTAGATCTGGAGCTTAGGGACTTAGCAGTGGGCTTGGGACAGTTGGGTTAATGATTGGACTTGATGATCTTGAAAGTCTTTTCCAACCTGAACAATTCAGTGATTTAATGATTACTTAGGTTGAAAGTAGCATTTCAAGTGCATGAACTTCTAGTCATTAGCTGAGGTGATGGGAGCCAAGTGGTGTCTGTCAGCTGCACCTGTGGAACTTTCTTTTGGTTATCTGGTTCATGCTCTGGAAAAAGGCTGTTTTTCTCTGGTCATGGTTTTGCAGTCACTTCTGTCCACGTAATTCTTCATGAATCGTGTGTACATTCAGCAGAGGTTTTTAATTCAGTGGAAAATAACAGTTCCAAACAGGAAAAAGAAATTCACAGAAAATACTGTAATTACACCTTATTGTATGAATGCAGAAACGGTACGTTTTGAGTTGGTAGCACTATAACATAACAGCTCAAATAGTGCTCATTTTCGTCTGTGATTTTGGTGTATTACTTTCTTAATATGCTCTTGCATGGTTTGTATTCCCTGTACTTTACCTCTTCAGAATCTGAAAAGGGTGAATGTTTGTCAACTTATACTCATCAGCGTGTGTCACGTGTGTCAGTGTGTGCCAGCTTTCTGCTGTAACAAAATGGGTCAACAAATAATTCAAAAGGAGGGTTTGACATAGTTCCCTTTAGATAAATTCTCTTACAGTGCGATTATAAATATAAATACACCAGTAGAGTGCTAGTTTGGCGGTCAGAGTTACTACATCATGGGTTGCTATCAACTGAACAGTTTAGCTCAGATGGAGCTGAGTTACTTTGCATGTGTTAGGGCCATTTATTGTCATTACATGGAGGTGGATCTGGCTAGATCAGCTGGTTATATTTAGGCATTTGAAAGTACTTTTCTACATAATGTAAAATCTTGTGTTGTTATCTTGTTTCTACAGATTGTATGTCTCATTTAGTGGAGTCCTGGGCAAACTTGTCCCTGTTATTCTTAGATTTGAAATTAATTTATTGTGGAAGATAATTTTACTGTAGTGGTTTCTCACTAGAAATCAGAAAGACAAAGTCAACTATCTACTAAGCCCTGATTGCTTCTGTGCCAGCTGCTGTCTCACTGAGATCAGTCTTCCTGCTCTCCACTCTGTGTGGCTGGAGTAAGGGAAGGACATGCAGCTGAGATATAATTCAAGGCAGCAGGCAACATAGAAAAAGGCCATGGTGTTGGTCAATGGAAATTTACTCCAACTGCAAAGAATTTACTCCAGCTCAGTAAGATGACCATTATTCATAATACTAACCCCAAATGTATTTGTTACTTCAATTTCATGTGATGGATCAATCTTAATATTCAGTGTCTTTTAAGTGGTCTTTATCCTGTTACTCTGCAGGAAATGACCCTGCCCCATAAGTGACTGATCAACTGAGAAATTGCCACTTGTGAAAACATTCACTGAAAGTATTGCAACTTCTATAACAGCAGGAGAAGTTGTTCAGTTAAGGAGAATGTTCAATGATCACTGTTATTAAAGCCTTGTTTAGTGAGTAGTTTATTAATTTATACAGACACATAGACCCTACAGTCATGAATACAGTGTGAGAACCTGGACAGGAAATAAGTAATCTTCAGTAACAATGTGAGAAACTGAAGAAATGTTGCAAGAAGAGACATTTGGATGAGAAGAGAAATGAATGCGTTGCCTGCTGTGGTCCTTCAGATCAGCAGAATCATAGAATTGTAGCATGGATTAAGATGGAAGGAACCTTAAAAATCACCTAGTTCCAACCCCCTGCCATGGGCAGGAACAGCTCGCACTAGACCAGGTTGCTCAGACGCATTCTCCCATGTACTTTTTTTTGAGTGTTGCTGTGTTACTCAATTCATTATGTCATTGATGTCAGAGACGTGTAGCAGACAGTTCATTTGCCTCATTAGATGAGGCAGCTGCAGTCCAGGATAACAGGGAATGAGTGAGTCACACTGGCACAACACAAGACAGTGAGCATTGCTGTACTGGCTTCATTACACTCTTCTGTCGCTTGTTGGGGGTGATAAAATTGATACTTGGTTGGAAATTGCTCTTGTTAGCGAAGACAATTGTTTGCCTTTTCCTTCTTCACCCCCTAATGAGTACTCTGCTTTGGAATGGTCTAAAATCTGAGAGCGGGCAGAAAGCCATGGACCATGTTCCAGGTGCCTGCTACTGACAGCTACACAGGCCTCCTAATAAAACCCCCGTTAGAATGCAAATCAATTTATAAACTAACAACTCCCTCTGTAAATTCCCCATTGGCTCTATAATTATCTTTGCTACTTAATTATTGATTATTAGTGTGCCAAATCCTGGCTTAATTTGGGTGAGGAGTATAGCCTCTGGGAAGACAAGGGTATAATTTGGAGATACAAGTGCACATTCCTTTTTATAAAGCAATCTTGGCTTCAGCGGACCAAAAAGAGATATTTACGTCATCTGCCTTCAGTTGCAGTGGCTGCCAACAGGCATGCATTGGCTTGCAGCAACCAGATGAGAGAGGTACGGACTGGGGAAGGTATGGTTCACGTTTTACGCAGCTTTGTATGACTTCTCTGAGACTGAGGTTACTTTTGTTCAAATTTCCTAATTAACATTTATAAAAATCTTTTCAATGAACTTCCCATGCTTCCTCCTAAATTTAAGCTTTGTGGAAAGCATTTGCAGCATCCTTGGTCTGTTGCATGGATGCCTTTTTCTATTTGCCAAAAGCTGCCCACGTTATAACCAAGAGTGTAAAACCAAACCCATGAGCCTGTCTCTGTCCCTAACCCCAATGATATGAGCAGCTGAACCGAAACATTTGCTTAAGCACTTTTGTCAAACTGGAATTTGTTCCTTGGGGATCTGATCTGTCTGATGATGGTCCTCTAGATGAATGTCAAAATGACAAGTCGTGAGTGGACCCATGCACAGTGAAGCCTGAGAACCAGATGTGATGACCATAGGCTTGATGTTAATTGCTGGGCTAAATATTGATCAGAAGTTACCTAGACAGAAGTAAAGACACTAGCTGGGCCTTGCAGGGGCCTGGGTAGGACGTGATTCAGCCCTAGTAATGTACAACAGTGATGTAATGCGGAACCATAGCATTGGGGAATAATGTAAGATTTCCTCAGGTTTGACTTCTGATAGCTCTGTATATTTTTCCATTCTATCCTTCACTGCTGTATATCTGATACACGTCAGCTAATCTAATACTCACTGATCAGACATTTTAATTCTTACGAGGTACCAGCAGGTATTTGAAAAAATGCAGCAAGCTGAACTTGCTTTTTTATGGACCCACAGTGGTCACATTTAGAAAATCATACTATGAGAAGAGAAGTGGTAATACTATGAATTCCATTTCTTACTTTAATCCTGACGGTAGTCTTTGAGAATCACAGTTTTACTGAACCTGGAAAAGACCTATAAGATCATCAAGTCCAGCCCACAACTTAGTATCACCACATCAGCTAGACATGGAGAGGGCTGAATCACCATCTCTGAATGTGTTTAAGAGTCATGTAAGTCTGGAGGTACATGATTTATCTTGGGACAGTTGGATTACTGGTTGGACTCAATGATCTTAGAGGTCTTTTTCCACCTAAATGATTCTATGACTCAACACCTTTCCTCCAAAGGTTATCCATGTTCAGGCAATTAAAAAAACCCAGCCTGATAGTGGAAACAAACTGGAAGAAGATACATTGATGCTACAGGATAACCAGTTGTAAATAAAAAATCCTTATTTAAAGTTAGAGACAACATTGGAATTACAGCTTGAGCTACCAGAACTGAGAAGGCAAGCCATCTAGTCAATGATCTACAAAGGAAGTTTGTTAGTATGCCCCGGCTTTTCTGAGACAACCAGTCCAGCACAGATTGTTCTCCTATTTGTAAACAAACTATTAAACAATCCCAGTGTGTGACCAGAATGACAGACAAACAGATGTGATTTGCTGTCAGAAGTGGCTAATTTGAGATTCAGTAATTCTTCCACGCACGCTGCCAATTAGCCTGGAAGAGTAGAGGCATGTCTGATGGAAAAATGCTTCATTTTAAATACTGCTGGTCTTTTACTGGTCCTTGGGAATCTTGTCTATACATATCTTGATGATAAAAACAGAGGAGCAGTTTTAATACCTTTTCTCTCCTTTTTTCCTCCATTCCAGTCAAAGTAATTTTAAGAAGCCGAAATGATTTACTTTGGGCCTTCTGGTCTTACTCAAAAATTGCCTCAAAGTTACCTTTTTAAGGGAAAAATTAGAAAAGAGAGAGAGATGACAAAACCTGACATTCTGCATTGTTTGCTGTTGCCTACAGGCTTGTTCTTTTAGGAAAAATAAGCCTAAAATCTGTATTTATTTCACATTCTATTCTCAGGCATCTTTTCCTGCCTGTGAAAATTGGTGTTGCAGCTGAGCTAGGGTTCTCCCTAGAAGACAGCAGAAAGCTAGATGTTATGAAATGCGTATTTGTGTGTCTGTGTTATGTTTCTACATTTTGCATCTAAACATCCCTCATCCTCTGGTTCTGAGGAGATTTAAAGTAATGTGATTTAGTTCTTGTTTGTTGTCTTCCCCTTTTGCCTGGGTAATAGGCATCCATATGTCTAATAGCTTGAAATGTATTAATTCTCCATTTTAATGGTTTTAGCCTCTCTCCAGATGGTTAGAAATTACTTGGAGCAAATAAAAGCCAGAGCTGTCTATCTTCATGGTTAAAGTCTGTGGCTGAGAATAGAGAGGGAAGGTTCTGGGGACTGTGTTTCCTGAAGAAAAAGAAAGGGTCATCAGACCTTGGAACAGCTGTCCAGGGAGAGGACTGAATTGCCATTCTTGAATGTGTTTAGAATTCGTGTAGATCTGGAGCGTAGGGACATGGTTTGGTGGTGGCCGTGGGAGAGCTGGGTTAATGGTTGGACTTGATGGTCTTAAAGATCTTTTCCAACCTAAATAATTCTGTGATTCTCTGCATTTAATGAATCGCACATTAGATTAAATACTCACCTGGAAGCACATTTTCACTCTATCTGGCTATTTGTTCTTGTATTCTCAGCTGCCTGTCCCACTGGAATCCCCTGGTTAAGAAAGGGCCTTAAAGGTGGTCTCTTGGTGTCTGTGGAGAGTGGGATTTCATGTAAAGGGAGCATTATTTAATTAAAAGTGACTAAACAACCTCACTTCTTGTTCCTATCGATATATAGTGCAGCTCCAAATTTCGGTTACTAAGCTCAGTACCTGCTCAAGTCTGCACTCTCTGGCAGATGGCTCTGGCTGGGAACCTGACATCTCACCTCTTCCCTATTCAGCCCACATCATTTTCTTGTTTGTTGTGTCAAGAAAAGGTCTGATATGTAAATGTCAAATCTGTGCAAGAGCCTGAGGTGTTCTGCCTGCTGAAGCCTGGACTTTGAAGATCACAATCTTGCGTTTAGGATATGACTTCCACAAAGTCCTTTGTTAGCAGCTTGTGAAGTCTTTGTGGATTATTTTCTGTCTAAAAGCTAAATGCATTAAGGACACTTAGGCTCTGATTGGTAATATTTAACTTGAGGCATTCAGACTCCAGATTCTTCCCCAAAATACCCCAAATCTCTGCATCACAGCTGAGTTAAGTTACTAAACACAGAGACATAAAAGCCATGAAGGGATTTGAGCAGAACAGAGGTTTCAATCTGGTTGTAACCCAACCACTGAGTGTGGCACAGTGATCAATAAGGCTCTCGAAAGCTGTTTATTTTGCAGAGGGAACAAAGTGTGTCTGTTTGGGGCTTATAAGCATCAGGCTAATGCCCAACAACTTAGATACTTAAATCTCTCTGTTAATCTACCTCTCACAGAACTATTTTGTCCTACCAAGTGAGGAGAACAAACCAATAAAAAGTTTTCATACTGGTCTGGTTTTATTTTAACTTTAGAATTGTGAATCAGTAATTCAAATTGATGAAGCTACAAAGTTAGATGCCTAGTTGGCGTTGTGAGTCACAATCATTCCTGGAGCATTTGAGAACATCAAGGAAACAGCGAAACAAGGGAGATAAAGAAATGCAACCGCAAGTCTCAAAGCATAAAACAGTAATAAGGATTTTATGCTCTTTTCAGCTATTTTGAGTTGATTTTGTCTTGTTGTTGATACGTACATTTTGTCAGCAAAGTACAAAATATAGAGTTATTGTATTTTGTTGGCACATCCAGTCTTGTTAATTGTATTTTCAGCTTGATATCAAGGGAAAAAAAAAATCCTAGCACATTTGTTTTCATCTTTCAGGATAGTTGTTTATTCTTTAGAGTTAGAGCTGCCGTAATTTGTGACTGTCTGGTTGATGGCAGTAACAAGTTACGTTTGCAGACCCCAAACTTGCTTGTACAAATTCCACTAAGGCTGGGAGTATCTAAAATGTGCATTTAGGATTTATGTTTCAAACTTTCAGAGCAACAACAACAAAAATACGAAAGAAACACGGTATTCAGGCTGCAAGGGGCTTCTTTTCCCACTCTCTCTTTTGCTCCCAAGTTTCCGTGCACTAGGCTTGTTCTTAGATAGTATGACAACTATTATAGTTGAACAGTAGCTGTACTGAAATTGTTGTTTTTCTTTCCCATAAGAAGCATACGTCCTACTGAATGCAGAAAATCAATATATTATTACTGCAAGGCTGTCTTCAAATTGTTATGAAACAACTCCTCATGAAGTCTCAACACTCACTTCTCCGTTATGTTTTCTCTTCACCCTGGTCCATTTATTGCAGACCTCACTGAATCACTTCTTTCTTTCAAACTCGCTCTGTGTAAGAATTCTTTGTGCTTTGCACATCCCCTCAGTCTGTCTGTCTCCTCAAGGAATTAGAGGCTTTTTGAGGCATCAGGTATTGGCACAATCTATCAAAGCCCAGGTACCTGCAGTTCTTTACATTTTGTGCCTCACAATCTGTGCTTCCCCTCATGTCTCTTCAGTCCAGCTCAGTTTGAATCTGGGTTTTTGTTATGTGCCTCAGTCCTAGTTTGAGTTAGAACAGGACTAATTCTGTTTAGTGATTTTGTGTTCGAGCTCTTCTATGTAACTGCACTTTCTGCAGTCAATGGTGTGTTTGTACAGGCAGGGGAGTCTTCTACAAGCAATAACGCTTCATGGTCACAGTCAGTGTTAGGGTTGGTGTCCAGAAAGGCTCTTGCTTATACGTGCTCCTGTGGAGAGCAAACTCACTGCTAAACCTTGTGTATCACGTTGGGGTGCAGTGAGAGGGAGGAGCAGATAGGGTAAGTGACCCTACACTGACCCACAAGGTGTCCAATCCATAGACATCATGTTTTGTGTAGAGCTGAGGGATCACAAGGGTCAGTCTCTCCTTCAATGGCCAGTGTCCAAGGAGGTCAAAGTTTCTTTATGATCTAAGTTTGGCGAAGAATCCAGGCGAGGTCTTTGATGCTTGTACCTAGGTGGTAACTATCTGAAAGGTATTTTGTGGTGATCTATGAACTAATCTCCCTTATTGCTCAGGGGTACAGCAGAACAGTTTTGGGTAGGTAGAATGGAAAACAAAAATCTGTGTTATTTCACACTTACTTTGAATAAATAAGCTCAGATGGAAAACAGGATTTGAAGGAAAGCAGTACTGAAAAGGAAAATGTAAACAATTTAATACAAATCAGAAAAATAGTTGGGAAGTTTGAGTACCTCAGACTGGTTTTATTAAAAAAGTGTAAGATCTGAAAGTAAGTTTTGAAATTACTTGAAGAAAACAGAAAGTGGTGATGCTTACAGAAATTCTGGAAACGCAGGGGTTATACATCTGATGTCCAGCCTCTCCAGCACAAGAGTATCAGCCCAGATTTACTGCAGTTTGTTTGAAGTTGCTCTAGGAGTCTGGGTTCAGGTAAGTAGTGGAGAAAAACCAGAAACATTTGCATGTCTTATCTTCTGCTGTTCTCTGTGTGTGTGTCCCTGTCATGCCCAAGTACTTAAACAGAAGACTGACCAAGAAAATCACCTTACAGTCTTTACTTTGCTGTCAGGCAGAAATTGTTTGCAAAAAGAAGGGACTTCTCAGTTCAGTTACTGTATTGTAGTGGAGAGGTGGATGAGAGGTTTGTATTAAGGAGTTCCTAAACTGCCTTCTCCGTTCGTTTCAATTTTCTCTTGGCATAAAGGGAAACAATGGCTCCATTCCAGCAGCTGGCAAATCAATGTCTGCGTGCAGTACGACATTTAAATGATTTGTGGTTCACCTAGATGAAAGATGCTACAGAGATGTGAAATCATTGTCTTTATTACAAAGAAGGGTTGTCGCTTTGAAAGCAGTACGAATCAAAACATGACCCAGTGGCATCTGACAGAAGCATTTCAGGTTGTCCCACATTGTATGTGACCAATAGACCCAATGTACTACAGCAGTGATTTGCTCTGTTGTGCTTAACGTTTTCCCTCGATTGTTCATTCTCTTCAGGATGAGCCATCTCTCTCTGTACGGACACTATTCTTACTTTGACTAACCTCTGACCATTTCTTTATACACGTCGATCTAAACCAGCAGGGAAATACATTTGCCCGTTTAGTGTATCCTCCACCCTAGGGCAGCTTTCCGTTACTTCTCAACAACTTTTGTAACTGTTTAATCCAATCTATGTGACGAATCTTGGAGTTCACTGAAGGAAGCCTCTGTTCTGTAAACCCTTACTACCGAAAGACTCCTCAGGAGTGTTGAGGACCACTAGGTGGCTCCAGAACACAGCCAAGGTTGATAATTTCACCTTGGTTTAAAGGCGGACATCGTAAGGAGAGAGATACTGGGGCGGGTTGGGGGGAAGTAAAAGTTTTCAAAACTATTTAATCCGTCTTCTTCCATCCATTTAACCCATCTTCACCCCAAACTGATCAAGTACTATTGTGCCAGGTCTTGGTCAAAAGGCAATAACAGGCTATGAAAAATGTATCTCAGAGGTTAGACCCCAAGTTTGTGTGCAGAAAGCTACCAAGGGCACTACAAAGTGCAAGAGAAATGTCACACTGGAGCAGGAGTTGCCAAAGAGTGGAATCTTGCCTTTATTTAAGGAAAACGCCTGCTAACTGTTGAATGCAGGAGATGCTGCCTAGCTTCAACACAGACCTGTCATATCATCAAAGGAGTGAAATGATGCTGTGTTAATCGATAGGACTGAATTAACGATTTCCTGGACAAGGCTAATCAAGTAGCAGCTTCAAGGATGAAAGACTCATTTTTTTTCTGGTTCTTCTGGAATACTGCAGCGGGGAAACTGCCTACAAATGGTAACTGATTTCACCAAAACACAATCTAATAAAAGGTAGGCGTGCAAATCTCTCTCGTGTTCTCTCTGGTAATCAACAAAATATTAGAAGTCATTGCAGTTGTTGAAAACAACAACTCATGGGTTGCCAAGGAGGCTCCAAGAGAAGTGTCTACTCCAAACTTCTTTTTTCTCACAGCAGGACCAGAAGTCTTCAAGAACAGATTAGGCTTGCTGTGCTCCGACTTCCACAAGTGCCTTTTGCAGTTCTGTGAGTGTGCGTTTACATTGGCCTCAGAGAAGGCTGCGACAGTCCTCAGAGGAGATATAAAGGTATTTTTTTCAATAGTCATCCTTTGCTGCTTTTGTACCCGGAGGCAACAGTTTTAGTTGTCATCAGAAAATTACGTGCTTTCTACAGGACAGATTATATAGCCCAAATTCAGCGTGTTCCTTGATGCTTGTTCTACTTAGGGCAGCTTTCAAATATTGAATCTCTTAAAACATGTGAAACAATTATATTGCAAATGCTCCAAAGATGTTTTAAATCTACCTTTGTAAGTAAGATTCATTCCTGTTTCATGGAATGTGAGTTATTTATGTTTAATGCTACCTCATATGCTGTCACTGTCATCTAAAGGTTGCAGCTGCCACTAAAGTCACAGCACAATATATCATATGAAATACACTGGGAAAACCCTGACACGTACAGGTCAATGTTCTGACTGCTTTTGGCTTTCATGGAGTGAGGTAAATCTTGGTCATCTTTGTACAACGGAATCACCAATTCGTCAGCTGTACCAAAAAACCCCAATGGACTCACCTTGAGAATCAAGGTCCAAAAGCTGGCCAAACTCCAGTGCTTTATAGAGCAGACAGTAAGGCACACTCCGTATTTGGAGGATTTATCTTCCTCTTTTGTTATTAACTGGAGGGTTAGTCGATTTGTCTTACTTGAACTGTCTGATTTGTAAGGTTTTTATATAGTGTTTTTCAGAGGATGCTGTTGAAAGAGTATCTTTAGCAATAGGATAAAATAGGGATAAAGAGAGTAATCAATCCAAACTTTTCAAGAAGGGATTGACAGACGTGACCTTTTCTAAAGGGTAAGATCAGGGTTTAGCCAAGGAAAGTAAAGAGCAATGTTCTTTTCTAAAAAAACCCAAAAATTATTTTTAGGGAATCCAAGAACTTCAGTTTAGAGATTAGGAGTTTTGTATTATTTCAGCTAGTGAGATATCTGAATGAGCAGTAGGAATACCTCAGCTTGGTTTCCTAGGTAGTACTGGTTTTGGAAAAATACCAACATGTTTAGCAGCTTCAAGACTCATCTAGGTATTCAGACATTAAAAAAAAAAAACCCAATGAAAACCACCCCTCACCCCCCGCAAACCCACAGCTTTTGGTAAATCCATTCAATAAGGGCCAACTGGTTTCAGGAAGCTCTATGGCGAAGTAGTAACTCTTGAGGATATAAAATCTAGACTTACATGCCAAAGGATAGTTAATTTGTCTTAACCTAAAGAACACAAACAATTTGGGAAACTCTGCTTGGCTTTCCTGCACCGGAATAAATGTAATCTGCAGAGAAAGTCAATACAATAAAAAGATGTTTGCAGAAAGAGTCTGAAATTGGTTTAGGGCATTGAAATGATGGAGATTAGTAATCTGGTTGTTCTTTCTGCTTATAATGAGATTGTTTTGTGAAAATACCTGCTATGGGAATTTGCTCTATGATTTGTGCAACAACTAATGCGAAGGCAGATGGCTTTAGAAAGGAAATTTCTAACAGATAACACATCTCCTACACCATAGCCCTACATGTGAGGCGATTCATGACTAGGAGGCATACACACATGGATGGAGATGAGGAAAAATGGTGCTGAGAGCACCATTTGACTCTAAAGCAGAGATCAGCAGTCACTCTGTTGTTAAAGTGGAACTTTTTTTTTGTTTTCTTTATAACAACCAACTTGTTGCAACCAGATGATGTTCAAAGTCCCTTCCAACCCAAATCATATGATTCTGTAGCTCTACGACTCTGTAAATGTTAAACAACATTGAGACTCGATAAACCCACCAACTTACACTAAAAAAATTCTCACGTATTTTGCAGAACTCACAGAAATACTTGCTGTTACTGATACTGCCCCACTCATTTACTTAAATCCTTCTATTTTCAACATATTCTCGGTCTGCACCTACTAGTATAGGACTTGATGCCCCTAACATTTTGTGTCTCTTGCACTGGGAACACTAAGATGGTTTGATTTACGGTCTGGGGAGATGAAAAGATAAATAGTTCTGACTGTAAATGTGAAACAAATGTGTTTTAAGGGGAATGCCTGTCTCAGAAGATTGTTACAGAGGTGTCTCAGAGTATGACTGGAGGGAATAGGCAGATAGAGAGACTCTACACAATACTGACTTGGTCTCTCACAAACCTCACTCCATTACGTAAATGCAGTACATGTAGACCATTTCTTGTGTTAAGTCTCTTTTCTCTGTTTAATTTCTCTGGTGACGATTAAAGACCTCATTTTGAGGAAACTGTTCAGAGCCTTTGTGGCGTATATGTCCACTGGAAAGTTTTCTGGGCAGGCTAAATTCCATTTGGTCTGTTGATTTATTGTGCTGCAGATCTGAAATAATTTTATGGAGTCTAGTGGTCCAACGGAGTGGTATTGCAGAGTTTCTTCTGCTAATAATCATTTCAGCATCTATTTTCAGCTCTCCCCTGCCGTACTTTCTCCTTCAGACCAGAAATGTAGCTCCTATGAAGGTTTTGTTGCAAGAAACACAAGAGAAGGGACAAGGAGAGATAAATCAGTAGCTAAACTCAGATGTGTTTGCTGTATGCGGTTGTGATTTAAATACAGAAAATTAAATTATGGATGAATAGCTTACCTGGCATTCATTAGTGATGAAATAGCTCTTAGCTATACAAGCACTTACCCCTCTGCCTGAGTGTGTGTACATAAACACGCATTTACATACGATTTCAAGGTCCCTTCCAATCCCTAATGATTCTATGAAAAGAAAACCCATCAGGAACATCAGTTTGGCTAAGCTACTCTTTCTGTTGTCAGATTAAACCATTTTGTATTGTTTGCTCTAACTTTAGCAGTAGGAGGGGAAAGAAAATGAAAGTGGGGGGAAAGAACGTCTTGATGGATGTCAGTTTGTAAGACTCAACTTAAAAACTATTGTGAGTTTAACTTATCAAAGGGTTTTAACGAAGTCAGGTATTTCAGTAACAGGACCTGTAATCTACATTCTCTAGAGGTGTTTTTTTGAAGCCTGACTTATTTGCTGCTTTGAAGTAACAATTAAGTTAATTAAAGAATAAAGTTAAATGCAGCTTAATGTAGAAAACATAAGGGAAATCATATTTAATTTTTAATTGATGTCTTTATAGGTTCTGTCATGCCATTACAGCTTCCACTCTAATCTTGTGCAATAAGTATAGTGCTGGGTAAAAAAATCACTGCTGACATGTGACAAATGAAAATGAAATATTCTATTAGTTAGAGTAGGATAAATCTGTGCGGTAAACATAAATTATTCTCTAGCCTTAGCAGCAAGACTAGTTTGAATATTTTATGGGAAAATGACATCTGAAAATACATTAAGAAAAATGAAATCCTTTCTTCTTTGTCACAATGGTTCCTGTCTAAAAGAGTAGCATTTCAAGGTTTCTAAGTCTTTGTTCCCCATCATTTCATGTGAAGTTTATTGTCAGAAGCAGTTTTAGTCAAATAGGAAATGCATTAACGTATTCCCAGGTGAGGAACTGCTGTAAGCTAGGATGGAATTGGCTTGGAACATTAAGCCAAGCCCTGCAGCAAACTAAATGACAACTAGAAAATTACATCCAAATAAAACATACAGTGCTTCTCTAGCACTGTTAGGGTAGGATTCGTGTTCCATGCTGTAATTAAGCAGCTAACATAGCAAAACGTTCTCTTCCACTGTGGTTGACTGTTGGGACAGAATTGAAGTGTGGCTGCAGCGATGAAGATGTCCTCAGTCTTTTACTGTCTGTGCAGTTCTTTGGTGCTTTCCACAGGGATGAAAACTGTGTCATGTTTTTGTATGTTTTCTTGTCCCTCGGGTGCTTGAGGAATATCTGTCTAGGGCTGAGGGAAACCTGAGCAGCCTCGCCCACAATGTCCCTGGAACACCAAGCAGTCCACTCCAGATTGAAACTCATTCCCTTCCCAGCTAACACAGGCTTCAGCCCTCTGCCTAAAGTGGTGAGGGTCACATGAGAAATGTGATGTTCTTGGAGCAGGCTGCTTAAAAATGTGTTTAGCTCTGCAGCCTCACCTGTATCTTCAAGAGTAAGAGTGGAATGACTTGACTTCTTCGCAGAGGAGGAGAGCAAAGGATTTGAAGTCAGGGACCTTGGACTGGCGACATGAGAACAAGTCATTAGTTGAGTCTGAGCTCTTTTCCTTTGTTCAAAATAAGCAGAGCAAGGGCCATGTGCAGGAAAATCATCTGCTCTAAACACAAACTCTACTGTTTGTGTTCCTGGGGCTAAGGCTCTACCAAGTATAGGTGAGGCAGCCTATGCTTCTTCCTCTTTTTCTTCCTCACAAGCTGCACCAAAGCAAAATCCAGTAGCAACGTTTGACTGTGCAGTGTAATGGCTACTCGAGATGTAGTGTCGTGGTTCCATACCCTTCTTCATCTTGCACTCTGCTGTTGGCTCACAATATCCATGCTGCTGCCATCTACATGTCTCGAAATCTTCTGGCTTGTATTGACTTCTAGCTGTCTTAGAGACCTTTCTTAGCTTGCTGGCTGTGGAACAAAATTATAGTAGTACATGTGATTTGTTGGTACTCTTTCTCTGGAACTCAAGAACTTAACCCAATAATTTATCTTTTCAGTGCTGATACGCCTGTGCTATGAGCTCTTGACTGTACGATAGTGCTGCAGATATTGAGGTATTAGAAACAGACACATTCGAAATAGTGTCATTTGACTCTCAAGATAAAATTGCACACATCAATTCCACAAGAAAATTCCGTTATCTGAATTCTTACTCTAAGACTACTTTAATGGGGGTTCTATGGAGATTAAAGGGTAAAGAAAAGCTGCAGTAGAATACAAAGGAGATTTAAGTTGTTAATATTGCTCTACTATGCATGTCCTGGGGAATCTGTATGAACCACTCACCAAACCAACCCAGATAATTATCCTGAGATAATGCCATCCATTTAGGTTTTCTGAGCTTTTTGCTAGGGGAATGTTTTTCCCTATAAGGGCGACAATATCCATTTTGTACCCGCGTATTCTACAGCTAAACAGAGGGCTTAGACTGATAGTCATTTTTACAGAAGAAAATTTCTATAATTACTTAAAGAGATAGTTCACTAAGCAAGTAATTTGCTTACTGCTGTCCGTGAATGCAATGCAAAATTACCTTTTCTCAAATGGGAAGAAAAAGCACGTGTTCGAGAACTGGAAGAGACTCTGTTTTGTGGAGTTCAGAACTGATGCAAAAAAACAGAAAGTTGTGTTGTGCTCAAGTCGTTAGGAATACAGATGAGTGGTCACTAAGGTTTGTGCAAAGTCAAGTGCTAATTAGCTTTGAACTGTGAACACCTAATGCTTTTTTTTCTTCTCAGATTCTTTTGTAGGATGGTGATTGTGTCTGTGGAAAAAATGGGGGCTTTTTTCCTCAGGGTCGAAAGTCTCTACTCAATGTTTACAGAGAGCAGAAAGTCACTTCTGAGAGGAACGTTTTGTGAGGGACTCTAGTGATAAGACAAGGGAGAATGGTTTCAAACTGAAAGAGTGCAGATTTAGATTAGATGTTAATTCCTCATTATGAGGGTGCTGAGGCCCTGGAACAGGTTGCCCAGGGAGGCTGTGGCTGCTCCACCCCTGGAAGTGTTGAAGGCCAGGTTGGATTTAGCTCTGGGCAACCTGGTCTGGTGAGAGGTGTCCCTGCCTGTGGCAAGGGGGTTCTCTCAATATGAGAAAGCATCATAGTTTAAATGTTTTCCTTCTACTACTGACTTTTTCTCACTCCAACTGTCTGCAGCTAAATCTATCTTCTTTTTCAATTATTACTGATGTTTGATTTTGTTGTAAAAGAACTAGCTGACATCGAGCCATTAATTAAATAGACAACAAAGGACTCATTTCCCTCTCCGGCTATTCAGAGGTTCATGAAATATCCATACCTTAGATATTGTTTAATAAGAATCTTTTGGGGATTCTACCAACACGAATTAGCATCTTGTTTCCCATACACTCATTCATAGTATTCGTGCTCATGTTCAGACACTTAAAATTCTGTCTTAGTTCAGTTAAGTGTAAAGGAACCTGCAGTTATTCCACAGATATCAAGAAATCTTGAATTTTGCTGCCTGGTTGGGCATAGAATCGTAGAATCATTAGGGGTTAGAAGGGACCTCGAAAGATCATCTAGTCCAACCCCCCTGCCGTGGGCAGGGACATCCCACCCTAGATCAGGCTGGCCAGAGCCTCATCCAGCCCGGCCTTAAACACCTCCAGCAGTGGGGCCTCAACCACCTCCCTGGGCAACCCATTCCAGGCTCTCACCACTCTCGTGGTGAAGAACTTCCTCCTTCACTGGTTCCAAGCACAGGCCATGTGCAAGAAGGGAGGGCTTTGGCATTGATTTCAACAGGAATAGAATTAGAAACTCTGCTGGAGAGAAGCTTGGTGGGCGTTGACTGCATAGAGATGTGTTTAGATATAGAGACAAGAAATTTCTCGGAGTATCTGACCTGTGGAACTTTTTTAAGGAATGTATGTACGTAAGGAAAAGTATTTATTTCCTTTATAGACATGTTAAATATTTAAATAGCAGTTCTGTGAGTATGTGGTTCTATCTATAGTGCCACATCCCAGATCTGCTTTTAATTAAGTATTTGTAACTGCTAAAGGCTTTGCAGTTGTCACAGTGAATTTACTGAAGGCAGAGCTGCCTGTTTAGCCAGGGAAAGCAGAATCCCAGTCTTTCTTGAGTGGATTTCTGACACCATTTCTTTTATCACTGTTCTATTTTTTTATGCCAGGGGCACTCAACTGCATTGAAAGAACAAATAGTGCTCTTTTTTCCTGCGCCTTTGTTGTGGCCATGAGGTGTGTTGATGCAAGAAAGGCATCGCTGTATTCACTCAGATGTTACAACAGCCCAACAAAAATTATTTTTTTTATTTAAGTGTTAAAACTTTGAAAAAGAAGAAAAGCAGTTTCTGAAAAGCAGAGTCATGTAGAATTTTGGCCAGCCCTAAGCAGTGTTTCTTGGTCACTACTGTAGAGTGTACTGCTTCAGAAGATGAATATCTTAATTTCCCTGTGGAAGCAGCAGCTCTGCATAATTCTCTAGAAACAGATTTTTTAAAAGAATAAAAAAAACCCCTCATCATAAAAAATCCCCAGAAACTCAAAGACAAGTGTCTGAACCTGAATATTTTTAAAGGAATCCCCCTCCTTCCCCCTAAAAGGAGTGATTCAGTACTGAAGATCAAAATGTGTAGTCTCATACTGGGGTAAAGGTTTGGATCAGAGAAAACCACTGAAACTCTCTTTTTAAAATTAAGCTATCTTTACATGGTCCTTAATGACCAGCTATTGGTGAGGAAATGAATTACAAACTTCACCTGAAAGACCAAACAATGTGCTAGTTGACCACGTGGTAGAACACTGACTTTTTGCTGATTAAAGAAAGTACAATGGAATGCAGCAATAACGTTTTTGAAGCAGTTGATCCACAGTCCTGTGGGTGAATACAGTTATTAATGGCCAGCCGTTCTTCAAAGAAATTATTTTAAAAGTAAAATTCATACTTTAGAAAAAAATACTTGACATTTTTTCTTATTAAGAAAGTATTCTTTAAGTATTCAGAAACTCCAGAGAAGAGTGATGTGAAGAAATGCCTTTCCACTCAAAAAGAAATCCCTGGGATATAGAGATTTGAGGAAGAGTTGGAAATTTGAAAATAGCCTTGCAAAGCCAATCCAGATCACAAAACCCTAAGAGATGGATTTGATTAGTGTCTACAAGACAATTGCTTGACCTTTGCAGCTGAAATCACCAAAACTAACAAAAATAACGTTCTGTGAGATTAGCCCTGGAAAACCCAGTGTGCATAGTTCTGTGTAAGAAGCCAGGCTGGAGTGGATGCACATTGAACCAGTAGGAATAAACAAGATAATTAACAGCTACTCACTGTGTGACTATCAGCCCTGGAGTGCACTGTGGAATGCAAAGACATCCCGGGGGAAGAAGTAGCATGGTAATGTAAATAAGGATTGCAGCACAGCGTAAATAAACAAGGCGTGGATCTGTACTGCACAGTCACCCTTAAAACTGGCTTTTTTGTCTATGTTGTGAGGGGTATTTTTAATTTTAATATTCTTATTCAACGGGTTTTTTCCATTACCCTTTGCTTATACCGTTCTTATCAGTGAGCTAAAGAGTTGCATGCATTGGCTTTTCCTTTTGTGGAGACAGGGGGATTCTACTTCCTAGCAAGTGAAGTCCATGCTGAGAGTTATCTTTTCACGTGCAGGTTTTGGCTCAAAGTCCAAAATCAACCCTTTTGTTACCTGCAAAAATGTGGACTTGCTGTGTCATTGTGTGATATAAAGGAGAGAAAAGTTGACATCCAGCTGCAATCAGCGTGCATTTGCAATTAGTACAATCCTATTATGGACTGAGTTGTCAGCCCTAATTTAATTCTAACTTTGTGTATGTATCCCCTTTATCAAACGTGAATTAAAAGCCAGCCTAGCTGTGCTTGTAATCGAAAAGTAATCAGTTTAAGTAAATCAGAAGGTCTGTTTTGTTGTTTGTCAGAGTTAAGGAGGAAGTTTTGGTCATTTGGGGCTCTCCAAATGCCCTGCAAAACCTTTGGTTTGGTGGAATAGCGACCACAGTGGTGCTATCAAGAATATTCATTCAAAATAGACTGGAAAGTGAGTGTCTCTCTTGAAATTTGTCTACTTGCTCTTGAACTTACACTAAGAAGCAGCTTCCATGGACACCTTCAGCTTCTTATTCTTACAACTACTTGATCCAAAACTAAACCAATTTTCAAAAGCCATTAATTGAACGACTCTATGATTCTATGCTGTTTTGTTTGCCATGATTACTGTCTTTTATTCACTTACTTTTCATATTTTTTTCAGGGATCATGACACCACTTACGAATTTGGGCAACAGCTGGAGGCAGATTGTTTTGGGAGCTGGGATGCAAATTGGCTGCGGTACTAGACAACAAATGTATGTAGTCTGTGGAATACTTTATTAAAATCCCACACGTTGGAGCTGATTTAGCAAACACCTTTGTTGGGATACACCGCGTAGTGCATGAAAAAAAGCTGTTAATGAAGAGTGGATATTGCAGTGTCTGTTTGGCAGGCTGAACCAATATGCTCTTTTTAATAATTCAGTTTATCCCTCAAAATACCATCTTCCCCCTAGAAGAGAGATTAAGAACAAGACATAATTAATAAAACTCACCTTTTTCCTTTCTTTTTACTGCTGCCTACCCTCCCCCTGTTTTTCTGAAGTTGTGTAAACCTGTAATGACTCAAGCAAGCTTTGGGTTTCAACACGAAGAAAGTGTATTGTGTTCTGAGGAATAGAAGGTCTGAAATATTGACCTTCATTTTTTTTCAGATCTTACATGTTTTATTTTCTCTGTGGAAGACCAGAACCAATAAATCTATGAAGCTTCCTCTATCTCCATCATTTAGGAGAAAATGAACGTCTGATTTGACTTGCAGCTCACTTCCCTTTTTCAGTGCAGTGTATCATGTCCTCACCCCGACAGGTTGTGGCATAGCAAGTAATTTTATTTCCCCGACTGTGTTTGTTTCTGGTTGTCTCTGTGCTGGCAGCCTGTTGCAGCATGAAATTTCCTATATGTTTGTTTAATGTGGTTTGCTGTTTGTGATGTGCAGGAGAAGCAGCTCTCTGAAAACTAGAGAAAGGTGAAAGAATTGTACTGTCTGGGTTATCCGATTTGTTGATTTGCATCTTAATTTTGTGACTGAGCAGCTATCACATAAGATTTACGTTTAGCTTGATTTCCTAAGGAGAGGATTAGCTGACTCTTGCTGCCGAGACTCTGGGGACCTCAGAAGAACACAGAGATGCTGCCGGAGAAGGTATGGGTCAAGACTGAGCTGCAGTAAAGGATGGAGACTTGTGCAATATGGAAGGAAGCTGATGTTGCTCTTTCTCTTTGCTGTTTTCATCGTCAGCGCTGGCAAGCCTCTAAATCGAAGGACGTTTTCACAAACATCTACCAGGTTCCTTCAATAATTCCAAAGTGCCAGTCGCTCTGTATGCAAATGTGGAGCATAGAGACTGATGGACAAATCTCACTGTGCTTATGACTAAGGGTCACTCTGTCTGTCAGAAGCAACTAGAATGCTGGGATTCGTAGCTTGTACTCGAGGTGATGGCACAGCATTCCAGATCCAATAGATCTGCAGTGCTGCAGGGCAAACCTGGGAATATATCTGCCTTTGTCGAATGAAGAACTTTGGGTTGAAACTCCAGAGAACACCAACAAAAGTAGAAACAGCTGCTGCTGTTCATTTTTTTTATGGATGTTTGTTGTAGCTACTCACATGGGACTGAGCTGGCTTTCTGTCATGCAGAAGGAGAGCAGTGGGGCCTCTGAATGCCTCAGACTTGTTTGTTTTGGGGTAAATGGGAAGAACATGCAGGCAGCATTCTAACAGTTTTATTTCGATGATGGGCACGCTGCCAGCAGACTGGAATAGGAGTTACAGAGTGCCTCCAGATATTTCTGGATGCTTAGAAATTACATCCAACATAAAAACCATCAATAGTCCATTCCTCCAGACCTAGTCAAGCTCATAATCATCATCTACTTTATTATACACTCCTGTTCTTTTTCTCTGACACAGAGGCACTATGATTTGAAGTGGAAATAATGGGTTGTTTATGCAGTTCAGATGCTTAAAAAAGCTATCCTGGAGTGGCATAAAAAGATGTGAAGCTACAATCTGTCTCCCCCAAATCCTTAAGAATTACTGGTAGTCAGAGGCAATTATTTTCTTACTTTCTAGAAACAGCATTTTGTAAGCAATAAAGCATGCAAGAGAGAAAAAGAGCAAGCTTTGCCCTACTGCACCGGGGGAAAACGTACAGAAGAGAGACACGGGGAGACACTGGTTTCTCTCCAATTATTGAGGATGAAACCTGCCACCAGAACTCATAAATGCAAGAGAATTTCAAGCAATTTTGAGCTAACAATTTGAAGCCCTATGTCTAATTTGCATAGAAATTACAGAATGCTGGGGCCTATAATTACCATTGCATTTTTCTTTAATGCAGATGTGCCTGACAGAGGCAAATATGGAACATTTAGCAGGCTTCTACAAACCTCAGTGAAGAGTCTCTCAGTCTTATCTGTGACCTTGGGCAGAGAAGAAGGTGATTTTTTTTCTTTGCAGGGCTGTCACCCTATACTCCTCATAGACCATAAATACCTTCTATTTTCACGTCTTAAGTTATGCCTGTGGAAGTGTGTAATTCTTGGATCCAAAAAGGTATAAAGACTGAAGAATGTTTTTCTTAGCAACAGACTCAAGGGCAAAATCTGTTTTTAAGTACGTTTTAAGTAGCCTACATTTCCTATTAGGTGTTTGAAGCTAATTTATTACCAGCAGTGTACCAGTTCTTTTGAGAGGTTGATGGTAGCACCTTTTGAGAGGTGATGGTTGAAACTGAAGATGTTAAGGCAGACATGTATTTATTTACCAATACATGTATTGTCTTCCTTTTTCTCTTTACATGTATGTCACGATCCAGTTTGAATGTGGATTCATGGGAAGTTCAATCATAAAGAGATATCATTGAACGTATGGGGTGACGCAAACACGCTCAAGAAACGTGCTTCAATAGCTTGACAGCAGAGACGACTATTGGGGCAAAATTATATCAAGGTAGGTTTATTTTAACTGCAGTGCATAAGAAAGGAGAGGGAGAGAGAAATCAGAAAGGACAGAGGGAAAAGTAAAGGAAGGCAGGAGACAGGTAGGGAAAGGTTAGAATAAGATTACCACCGCCAGAGTTCCGCGTGCCTTGTCTCCTTTTCCTGGAGTCCCAAGTGCAGTTTCCATGGTGTCTCCTGTGTCCTTTGGGTGCGATGTGGGACATCTCTGAAAATTGAGGGTCTGGAAGGCCATTTTTATCTCTCCTGTGTGTCCCCCCTTTCTCCTCCCATCTTTTGGAAATGTAGAGATACCCAAAAGAAAGGTAGGGATAAAGTCCAAATGATCGAGACAGGGTCTGCCATGGGGGGTTGGGAAGTTCTACAAGTGTTTCAAAATGCTTGTATATTTTCCCACTCATCTCCAGCCAAATGCTAATTTCTGACATTGTCCTCTCTGCAAGAGGAAGTCAGATGGATCTCTGGCTGGTTTTGGGTTTCCCCTTCCTTGGGACATGTTGGGACATATTAACATAAAGACAAATCTCAGTGATTCTCACAATATATGAAGTGTGGTCTAGGTGATCCTGCTGTGGCAGGGGGATTGGACTAGATGATCTTTTGAGGTCCCTTCCAAACCCTAATGATTC
>JAOXOE010003657.1:0-25351 GCA_028565055.1 Phoeniculus purpureus
GTTTATTTGGATTTAGGTTGGACTGGATGATCTTTAAGGTCTTTTCCAACCTTATCATTACTGTGATACTGTGATCTGGGAGGCGATTCCAAGCCACTGATGCAGCAAGTAGGTGGGTGTAGCAATGACAATGGGGTGGAAAATGTCATTAGAAGGGCTCAGTGGAAGAAGAGGTGGTAGAATTCTTAATAAATGAAGACTATTTAACTCTTTCCTTGCAGGATTGGGCAACAGAATGCATTTGGTGCAGGAAATTTGCCTCTCATGCAGGAGCTCTGTTTGTGACACTTACTAAAGGTGGAAGTGAAGTTGGCCAAGATTATTCTGAATTTCCATATTGTTCATAGCTCAGGAGAGCATCAAGGATTTCAGGCAGACCATGATTCTGCCCTTACCATGTGGTGCGTGCCTATCCAGAAGTACACACTGCCTAGAGAATTCACAAATGAGGTAACAGAGAGAAGGAAAAGTGTGGGTTTCTTTATTTCACAGTGCTAATCTCCATGATACACTAGTGCCTATTTGTTATATTTGCATAAATAATATTTTTATTTCTGGTAACAACCTCTTGAGGGAAAATTTGTCTAATTTATTAGGGTTCTGAGAAAGTAACTCTGGGAGGGCAGATGATAAGCCTAACGATAGGGTTAGGAGACAGAGCCATGAATGTGGATAGGATGGGTGAGGGGTGAGTGCCTCAGAATGTGTTGTCCTCCCTGAAGTGGAGAGAGCTGAGAAATGCTCTGCTGCTGTGTCATCTATTCGAAACTGCAGCATTGTGGCCACATGATTTTAGGGAAACCCAGTGTGACAAGACTGATGTACCTATACAAAGTCCTGTATCCTGCAAAAGGTTCCTAGACCTAAGGGTGAAGGAAGAGTAGCAGAGGGAGATCAGCAGTATGGGAAGGATGCTAAGGAGAGCAAGGTGTGATGTTGAGATGGGGAATGTTTCTTGTGGATGTATGACATAAGCCTTTAATCCTACCCAGATGAAGCATGAGGCTAGCTAGTGGCAAGCATGGATAAAACCGGCATCCTCATCACAGAACATGGAATTGTTTAGATTGGAAAAGAACTTTAGGTCCATCAAGTCCAACCATTAATGTACCTCTGCCAAGCCCAACACTAAACCACGTTCCTAAGCGTGTATCTACATGACTTTTAGACGTCCAGGGATGGAGATTCAAGCAACTCCCTTTCTAGAAGTTTTTCCTAGTGTCTAAATTAAATTTCCCCATGTGCAGCTTGAAGCCATTTCCTCTTGTCCTACCACTTGTTACTTGTGTGAAGATACCACCATGCACCTCTCTACAACCTTCTTTCATTTAGCTGTAGACAGCAATAAAGTCTCCCCTCAGCCTCCTTTCCTTCAGACTAACCAGCCCCAGCTCCCTAAGTTGCTCCTCACAAGGCTTGATCTCCAGACCCTCCACCAGCCTTTTTGCCCTTCTTTAGCCCCTCTCCAGCCTCTCAATGTCTGTCTTGTATTCAGGTGCTGTCATGGGGAGATTCTCTTTAATTTTACAGTGCTCATGTGTCATAAGCCTATACACCCAGTCTTCCTGGTATGTGGAAGGGCATTCTATGTTAGGCTTCCAGACTTCATCTTGGCTTCTTCTTGTTTGTGTGCAGAGCAGTCATTCTAGCAAAAGTCTGCCAGTGAAAGACAACAAATTTTCTCTCTCCTCTCTGTCTCTGAGAAGATCGCTACCTTGGTGGCAGAGTCAGTCAGCATGACTATCTCTCTATCAGGAGAGGGAAAAAAAAAAGGTGGGAATAGAAGTGGGCAGAGGACCTTGGCCATGGTTTGCCTTTATAACCTTCCTTTCTGTTAAGAAAATTTAGTCTTTTTTTACTATAACATTTGTTCTTGTTTTTCCTCTGTGTTTCAGTGGCCCTGAGAAACCCAAACCAGCACAAAATTGTCCTAAGCCAGGATAGGTGCCACAGACTGAACCCATTCTTGAGGTGTGGCGTCAACAGTGCTGACTACAGTGGGGCAATCACTTCCTTACTCCTGCTGATGACATTATTTCTTTTCAAGCCAGGGTTCCATTTGCCTTCTTGGCCAGTATAAAATTGCTAGACTAATTTTCCTTTGCTGACTTGATGCCTGACTTTACCCACAGGCTCTTTCTTTGGGGAGCTGCTGCTTAATTTCATTTGTCTCCATTTGTATGCCCCTTGTAGCCTCTGCCAGAGGAATTGATAAGAACAATTTGTGCTTGTCATGCTTTCAACGATTTTCTGGAGTCTATGAGCAAAATTACAATATGTTCAGAGCTACATACAGACTGTCCATGTGTTGAGGGATCTAAGGTTTGGGGGCTACCTCAAAATTAAGCTTTTGAATATTAAAAGCAGAAAACCTGCCAGACTGTGTTGCTTAGCAGGCTGTATAATCTGAAGTAATTCAAGGTGCCTGTTACCATGGCATCTCTTGGAAAAGCTTAGTGATATTAACTGAGAAATATCAGTGGTTGGTTAAAGCAATAATGGCAGCTTGGGCACAATTTCTGAGCCCAGACTGACAATCCACTGAAGCACACAGGGCTATGATTGTTTTCTTACTCCATCAGAAATGCATGTTAAAACTCATCATCTGAAACCTCTTGCACTGACGTTTAAATCTGAGCTTGCCTTATAACTAAAGCTCAGCCCAGTTGTGCAGTTTGACCAACAATTACATTGGTCCATCAAACCTTGGTGACCTAGCTGTGTCTTTGCAGTGATTCTGAAGTCCTGTTGGAGTACCCTGTGTGGCTTGGGTAACTCTCGAGAGGTGAAGAGAAATGAATTCCTCTGGCTATGGTATGTCTCATTCTGAAGCAAATAGCTGAAAAAGGCCAAATGAAATAGATCCTAAACCCCAATTACCCCCACTGGTTATAAAGGAAAATCTTGAATCATGGACTCTGTTAGTGTAGGAAACTATATTACAGACTTTCCCACAGATCAGCTAACCACATGGAGGCTTTTAGTGTAATGTGAGATGCTTTAGTGGCCTGCGACATCTGCATGGGGCTGGAAGGGATGATTTGAGGCTGGTGGGAGGGTGGCAACTGGGAGGCGGGTTGCAGACACTCTCAAATGGCATTAAATGCTGATTACTTGAAACTAAATAGGCCCCTTTGGGTGGGGTACAGCTCCTTATTAAGGCACTTAGGTGTCTTCAGATAAGTGTTTGCATATTAACTCAGCCTGTAAGGATGATTCATTCAGGATGAATCATAAGAGGTCATTGCGGCTGCTCACACATAGATATGAAGTACTACTTGAGATGTCCCAGTGTTCTTACCTGGTCTCCAGCTGCTGTTTCAGAAGTGTGTAGATTGTGTAGAATGTTTGTCTGGAGATGCACCCTAGGGTGTATCAAGTAACACAGATCATCTTGAGAAACTGAGTCCTGGCTGTAGCCAATACAGTTCCTAGAGGATTATCAGGGGTTTTAGGACTCAGTTCAGTTGCCTACCCATAGATACCTGTGCTCTCTGGGGGGCCCTAGGGTATCTGAGCCTTCTGCATGAGGTTGACATTTATGATACAGTTTGTGTGGAAGACATGTGTCTTTCTGAAGCAACAGCTGAAGATAAACAGCAGGTAAGGTACCTTAAAGAGTCTCAGATAAATCTAGACACCTATAACTGCAAAAATATAGCCAACTAAGTGGAGCCGGCTGAGTGTCTAATTAAATCCTTCTTTTAAAGACAGATGTGAGAACTCTGTACTTTTTTCTTTACTTCTCCTGTCCTTTTTATATGTGATGCTCGGTTTAGTGGGGAACTTTTTCTTGGCTTAGGCCTTTTAACACTGCAGTGATGACAACAGGAAAAATCATACTGTAGTGGAGGCAGCGAATGTCCCCCAAACAATGTTATACGCTTCAGCGTGGAGAATGCCTTTCCAGGGGGGTCTGAACCTGCTGATTGCAAACGTCTCAAGTACACCAAAAAGCAATGCCTCAATTGCTGAAGCCCAAACTTCCTCATACACTTGTCTTTCATCCTGAGACAGCACTTTTTGCTAATCCCCGCAGTTGCAGTAACAGCATTATCGTTTCTGTGGAAACATTTCATCACAGCTCACTTGTAATGCCTAAAACCCATCCAGAGCTTGTCTCAATTCCTTTGCAACCACTGTAGCTGGAAAACATCGATTGTCCTGCTCTCGGCATTAGTTACTCCTTCACGGAACCAAAGCAGAATTATTTACTGTGGTCTCTGCAGTTTGTTCTGTGGCTTAAGCCAATAAACTTCGTAAAAGGATGTGTGACCAATATATTGTTGTTAGGGTTCAAGACAGTTGTTGGAGAGACTTGGTTCTTGCCATACTTTTTTGATACAAGTTTTACCAAAAATTACAAAGGACAACATCCTTCAGTCTTTCAGTTTCAGAGCTGGAGATAACACATCAAATATCTGCTTGGAAGGGGCTATGGTTCACTGTCTGTGCAATTATCTCCTGTGTGGCTGTGGTTATTGCCCAATCCTGATCTGCTGCCAGATTAACCCCTTTCGCTAAGATTCATTCAATTTTATCTCATCATCTTCAGAAGACAAGGCTTTGCACACCATTTGGATACTGAAGGAGAACATGGCTACTTCAGCCTCTCCTCCACTAGGTTAGATGTGTAATATTCCCCTCACCCATGGTGGGTCATCTTATACTACAATAATTAATTATTTTTATGCAGAAAGGAAAGACTCTGCAATATATGATATTTCCTCATGAATCATGTAATTGTCAGTTTCTCAGCAGTATTGAAAGCGTGCTGGTTTTTTGACAATGCGTAGGAATTAATTATTACTTTGTTAGCGGAGCAATTTGCTGTAGCTGTCGTGGCAGAGTCAGTCAATGGCGAAGGAAGCTCCCTGTGCTGGCAGTCTGATTTTTGTTTTTTGCTTCTGAATGACACAGAATTCTGCTGTTTGCTGCCAGCAACGATCTCTGCAATCTCTGTTACAAGGGATAACATGAATTTTTGCAATATTGGGGCAAAATGAGAGGTTCTTTAGGGTTGGAGAGTCCTGGGAGGTGGAGGACACACCAGGGTTGTCTTTCCTTATAGAACTTTTAAAAAGAATATTTTTCTTAACCTGAAAACAATTCAATTCTTGTACCACTCAACAGCAGAAGTGGATGCATGCGAGAATAGGTTTTGTCATCCTTTATTACTTCAAATCTCACAGCATACGATGTTTCTGAATACTGGAAAATATCCCTAATATGTCTTCTGCGAGTGACAAGTGGGAAGAGGTTTTTTCCCCAGAACCTAGGACAAATTGCCTGGAGGAATAGCCTGTCTTTATCTTAACACATGTTAAACACTATTGGTCAGAAAGTTCCCCAACCCTTTCAGAAATCTTTTTGTGGAAGCAAGCATAAGATAGAGCCGGAATATTTCCCAGAATGGATTTCTGAGCATTACAAATTGAATCTTCTCTTTATCAGGTGATGAGGAGATGAGTTTCCCGGGGTTATCAAGGAGGATGCCGGCATGCAGTAGTACTCTGAACCTCCTTCTGCTCTCTGGAACGCTAAAGACAATTTTTTTCAATAATGTCAGAAGTCTTAGGGTGTCTGCATCAATAATTATGCTGTTGCCCAGCCTGTGCCTGTATCCCCAAATGTGCTTTTAAATCTTACCTAGTGATATCGTTTCTTAATATAATTTACTTATTGACCAGAAATGTTGACTTCAGTAAGGCATTTGACAGAGTCTCACATAGCATCCTCGCAGCCAAACTGAGGCACTGTGGTCTTGATGATTGGGTAGTGAGGTGGATCGTGAACTGGCTGCAGGATAGAAGGCAGAGAGTGGTGGGCAATGGGTCAGAGTGTAGTTGGAGGTCTGTATCTGGTGGTGTCCCCCAAGGGTCGGTGCTGGGACCATTCCTGTTCAATCTAGTCATTGATGACTTGGACATCAATGGATAATCAAAGGGATTAGGGTGCACTGTCAGCAAGTTTACTGATGACACAAAGCTGGGTGCTGTTGCCAGCGCTCCAGCAGACTGTGCTGCCATTCAACAAGACCTGGACAAGCTGGAGAGCTGGGCAGAGAGAAATTTAATGAAATATAACACGGGTAAGTGTAGAGTCTTGGGCAAGAACAACCCCAGGTAGCAATATAGGTTGGGGACTCACCTGTAGGAGAGCAGTGTAGGAGAAAGGGACCTGGGGGTCATGGTGGACAGCAGGATGACCATGTGGCCAAGAGGGCCAACGACATCCTGGGGTGGATCAGAATAAGGGTGGTTATCAGATGGAGAAAGATTCTTCTCCCCCTGTACTCTGCCCTGGTGAGACCACATCTAGAGTATTGTGTCCAGTTCTGGGCCCCTCAGTTCAAGAGGGATGTGGAGCTGCTGAACAGAGTGCAGCGTAGAGCAACGAAGATGATGAAGGAAGTGGAGCACCTCCCTTATGAGGAGAAACTGAGAGGGCTGGGTCTCTTTAGCTTAGAGAAGAGGAGACTGAGGGGTGACCTCATTCATATCTATAAATATGTGAGGGGTGTGTGTCAGGAGCATGGAGCCAGGCTCTGCTCAGTGTCATCTAATGACAGAACAAGGGGCAATGGGTGTAAGCTGGAACATAGGAGATCCCATATATATATCAGAAGGAACTTCTTCACAGTGAGGGTGACAGAGCACTGGAACAGGCTGCCCAGGGGGGTTGTGGAGTCTCTTTCACTGGAGATGTTTAAAACCACCTGAGCGTGTTCTGTGTGACTTGGTCTAGGGATTGGACTGGATGATCTTCGGAGGTCCCTTCCAATCCCTAATGGCTCTGTGGTTCTGTGATCTGTCAGTTGAATTGTGCATGGCACTCATGATGAAACAGAACGACTCAGCAGCTCCTAAGTGGCAGGGCTATATTACGCCCTCCCACGGTTTTTACTATTTTTGCCCTTTACGTATTTTCCCTGGGTAAAAGTACATTTTAAAGACAAAAGCAGCAGGAGGTTTGTGGCTGATTCAGGGTTATAGACATTTCCCAAAGATCTCATTTCTTATAGTTCTTCTATGCATCCCAAAGTATGCAGATGGTATGTTTGCTCAGTGTTTGTGTCTCTGCAAGTTCACTGTTAGGAGTATTAATCTCTATAATAATTCATCTCTAATTGTAATGACTATTTGGCTGTTCAGATCAGAGTTTTACTTTGCAAAGGCCCTTCTCATGGCTACTGATGTTATCCTTTGTGCTCATACTGATCAGAAGAGTTTACCATTGAGTAAATCAGCTTGCATGTGCTTTTGCTCATATCTGTTGATATTTCAAGGGCAGAATTTTCTCATCTTCTTGGATAGTGCTGAGATGAAAATAAAAAAATGTTGGATAATTATATTTCATACCTTGGGATTGTATTGGCTTGGCCCATAAATACTAAGTGGAACGTGCTCAGTGTTAGAAGACTGAAACTATCCTCCTGTGTAAGTTGATTTTGTAAGTTAATGGCTCCAGGGAGGTATAGTGAGTAAGCTTTTGATAGCCAAAACCCCTCTGCTGTGCACTGGATAGAATGCAGATAAAATTATGTTTTGATCCATTCAAGGACCTAGTGTTGGGTTGTGGTGATTTTTGATAAATGCAGAGCTAGGGCTAGGCAGGGCAGACCTGTGCTCACCTCCTTCTTGAGCTTAGCAACTTCTGTGAAGTTAATAATTAACCATGACATGGTCATTGGATGGTCTGTCTGCAGATCAAGTCTGCCTCCAGAGAGGAGAGCAGTAAAATGCCCACTGGTTTTGAATGCCTGGGACCTGTGTGAACTCAGCAAAGAAGGAACAGCAATTGCAATGTCTGAGAAAATTTGTATGTAAAAGTCTATGATATGAAAATGTTTCTGAAGCAGTGGAACTCATAAAGCTGCACAGAGTGCTTCCCCATTTCCTTTTATTTTCCTCAGTGCTGCTGTTTTGCATTTCAAGTCATCCATTCAAAGGTGATACCTTCTATATTCTCTGCAGTATATAACTACATCTACAATGCAAAAATGTCTTTAACAGCAGCTTAACTGCAAAGAAAACTGGTCCTCGAGATGCTACAGGCTGATGAGGTCACTGGGAAATGAAGACACAGAATATGTGGTCTTGGTTTTATGATAATGCCCCATAAAGAACAACTTGACAAATGAAGAACCCAACAGTACCATGAAAAGAGAGACCCGAGATGTCTATTGGCTTGCATGTATTTAAGGATATAAAGTTGCAAGAACACTCGTATCAGTACAAAATCTGCATAGAAATGTCACCTGGGACCAGGTTATGGCTATATGGTGTGACCTACTGTTTAATTTTTAATCATTTTTCTCCCTGTGGATGTATCGGTGCTTTAGACACGTCGCAGAGCAGGCAGGCTTTGCAAGTACAATGTAATTCAGTGAGATTTAGCAAGTTGTAAGGAATACTTTACACAAACATCAAGAGAATTGTTTGTATAAGCTGACCTACTATTGCTGTCTATTTGCATACAGGTATAACGTGTATTTTTCCTTTGGAATAAATGCTGCTGCTTCTACCATCATCTTTTTGAATGCCTAACATTCAAAAATTGTGGACATCAGGCTTTTCATTTGGCTCTGAAATCTTGCACAGGCAGGAAAACACCTACCTAATGGTGCTTGTAATCTAAAGGATGTGAAAGATAAAAAGGGATTTACGAGACATCTGTTTCACTTCATCTCTTAATCTTATTAGGAAAGGTGTCTTTTCTGGCCAGACTACAAGAACAGACACGGCAGACTGGACTCAATTCCAAGCTCAGCCCCAAAGGAGATCTTTTCTTAGTCATCCGCAGATGACCTGATATTCCCTGGGTTTCAAGCACAGATGGTCATCTAGTGGTATTCTGTGAGTCTTTGAGCTTTCTGAGTGCAGCATCAGGTTCGGTGCCTTTGGTGAGATTGACAACGTTTGGCGCAGATGTTTTATTTGAAAAAACATTGCTTTGTGTTTGTGACTGATCACCAGAGAAGGGGAAGAGCTGCAGATGTTGGATGCTCAAGTTCACTGGGGTAAATAAATCTAGAGATAGAACTATGCATCACCTTTAGGTACCTGAGGAGAACATAAAGTTTGCCCTAGCTCCTTCCCATGGCTGAACCTTTCCAGAGCTCTCATTCTTCCTCTAAATAGCAGAAAAATGACGGTCTGAGAGAGGCAATTCCTTGAGCTGACACTTGTTGAAACAAGTAAAAATGAAAGGCAGTCTCAGGAGTTTGGTGATGTACATTACTGAGTATGAGGTTTGGGGAATCACAGATCTGTAGTTAACAGGATCCAGCTGTTACTAGTACTAGCAGTTCATTAATTCATACAACATACTTACTATGTAGTTAACAGACACTCGCAATCATAATTCTCCTGGAGAAGACAGAGAATCCTTAAACACTGGGCATGGAAGACAAAGACTGGGTCCTTGTTGAAAGCATGTCTCCTGCATTGAAGGATGCAGTTTAGGTGCTGAGGAATCAGGCCTGCTTGATCAGCGTTTTGCTGGAGAAAGCTGCGCTGAAGAATCGACGAGTTCGCCAGTCTAGACAGCTGAGGGTACCAGTGTCCACAAGGAGCTTGAAACTGGAAACTGAAAGCTCCATCCCTCTTCTGTTTTTGCAAAGCTGCATAAAACTCGGCTTGCAACTCCAAGTCAAACATTTTCTAACTCAGAGTTGAAGCTGGTTTTGCAGCTCTGTGAACAAACAGAAGTTTGAACTTTGCAATTTTGGGTTTCCAGCTCCTCCTTCTCCTTTTATCTTTTATCACCTGTATGTGTTCAGAGGGAAAGCACATGTTGCTGAGCTGGACTCATCAGCCCTGTTGAGTAGAGGGACAGCATGGTATCTCAAGGAACAATGGAAGGATGGTTTTGTCTAGATTCCGTAGTTTGATTAAACAGAGACAGTTCTCCCCTTGTTCATGGACATAGGAATGGGCATTTTGGAAACAGAGGATTGGAATGGAAGCACATGGAACAGAACTCTGCACTTTAAAATGCCCTCTGATGTTGAGATACATGAGCATGGACTCGGTGGACACCATGTTTCTACGAGACGCAGGCTCTTCCCTTTTGAGGGGTTGGACATTTGTAGTTTGTCTCAGTTAGGTAAGAACCTGTGACTCATCCCTGTATGTCTTGGTGTGTACATTTTTTTGTGGGGGGTTTTAATGTGGGGTAAATTAAATGTCTTGGGTTTTTTTTCCCCCCAAATTGAATTAATGTTGTCCTTGCCTGCAATTCATAAGTAGTTTTTGAACCCTCCCTCTTGTTTTTGTTTCAGCCCATTAGCACATTAACTAAATGAATTGATTTACATCTGTCTCGGGGTTTTAACCCTTAACGCATGCCTTCCCTCTCCTGTTTTCTGGTGATGGCATCACCTGACCAGTTTCATGAATTTTCTTGAACTCTGGAGGTTTTAAAGAAAATCGAGCAGGACAGAAACATCCACAAAATTGCCTTGAGCTGTTCAGCCTTGATGAGCCCATGAAAGAGGGCTAGGAAGGTTCTTTCCTTCTGCCTACTGGGCTTAGACAACACGTATTGGACTGCAACATTAGAAATAGTCTTGCCTTTAAAATAAAGGGTTTTTTTTTTTTTAAAAGATCACTAGTTCTTAGCCTCCAACTCTAATTCTAACCAGTTTAGTCTTTAAGTTTCATTGGTGAAATTAAATGAACCTGAAATCTGCCTGCAGGTCTGGCACTAACGTGTCACTGATGGGGAGCAGTAACTGGTAAAAGAGAGACCCTGAATGCAGCGAGGACTGTGTTTCCTCGCCTAAAATTGACAGTTTTTATTACCAGTCAAAAAACAGCTTAAAACTGTGTGATCAGTAAACAGCATTTTTTTACTGCGTTCTCAAGATGAAAAAGCAGCTTGCTGGGCAACTTTTGACAGCAAATGACATAAACTCAGTATTGCACTTGCAAACTGAGTGAGAAACAGTAAAAATGCACTCTTGGAAGAAAACCACAGGCAGACTAAGCGTCACTTGGTCTCTGATGAAAAATGGCACTTTGTGGTTCAACATATCTTCATTTTGCTAGGGTTTTTTTTTCTTGCCTGTCAGCTTCAATTGCTTCGTTCGTAAAACATCTTGCTGACACTTACGGAGACTTTTTTGAGGCTTTGGAAGTCTCATCGGTATCACTCACACTCCCAGAGCTGACAGAACTGCTCTAATGTCTTTTATATTCTTTTGCCAGTCTTTGTATCTGGGACAAGCTGAGCTAAGCATTTAAGGTCTCTTGATGACCTCAGATGGCAAATTTGAAATAAGATTTTTAGAGAGTCTTGTCAATTACTTTTTCTTACTCATTATGAGAATAATGTAAGGATAAGAGAAACCAGCCAAGAAAACAGGCCTGGGGTTGGTGTAGGAAGTAAGCATTGCTTCTGTTAAATGTATTATGCAATTGCGAAACATCTTGCAGTATAGTCTTTAACTTACGGGATTTTAACTAAGAGAGAGGGAATCCCATGGGTAATCTTTGCTGAGAAAAATGGCTTTCATCTGTAACAAGTACTGCTTACTGCTAAGTATGGAAGCTGTGATAGACGTGGGGTGTGAGCTGGGCTTCCTTCCCCAGCAAAGGGAATTTGAATTATCTGCTCTTGGAAAGAGAAAGTGTTGAGCTGGCGTCTTTCACAGAACTGCCAGTGCTGTGCAGTGGCTACCAGGGGGCTGTGCCGTGGGACAGGCATCAGGTTAACAGCATATTGTAGATAAAAACTTCTCTCAGCACTTAAAGTTTGGTGTTTTCTTAAGGTTCATAATTCAAATGGACCCAGTTCTGGGCAGCTTCTTCCTCCACTTCCATCTCTTTCTCTTTGGACCCAGTTCTGGGCAGCTTCTTTCTCCACTTCCATTTCTTTCTCTTTGGACCATTGCTACAGAATTAATTTTCACTCCTTTCTTACAGACACCGTTTTACAGTTCATCTCCCCTTAACCTGGCTGGTATTTCCTGAGTCATAATGAATTTATAGATGCTTATTTAAGGCAATTTTGATTAATATTGTGTTGCTCAAGTGGTTCATGCCTCTCATGAGCCCATGCTGCCTGGGCCTGATTGATCTTTAATTTCTGCATGATGGCTCTTGAGATGATCTGTTCCATAACCTTCCCTGGCACCAAGGTGAGACTTACAGGCCTGTAGTTGCCAGGATACTCCTTCCGGCCCTTCTTGAAGATGGGTGTCACATCTGCCAACCTCTAGTCCAACGGGACAACCTCAGTTAACTAAGATTTTTGAAAGATTATGGAGAGTGGCTGGGCAACCACATCCACCAACTCCCTCGGACCTCTAGGGTGTAATCCATCTGGCCCTACAGATTTATGAGCATCCAGCTCATGAAGTAGGTTCATAACCATTTCCTCATGGATTATGAAGGGCCTACTCTGTTTCCCATCCCTGTCTTCCATCTCAGGGGGCTGTGCACCCAGGGAACTACTAATCTTACTATTAAAGACTGAGGCAAAGAAGGCATTAAGCACCTCAGCATTACCATGATCATTGGTCACAGTGTTCCCCTTTGCATCTAACAACATGAGAGAATCCCTACCTCTCCTCTTACTCTTAATGTACTTATAAAACCTGTTGTTGTTATCCTTCACCACAGTGGCCAATTTTAGTTCTAGTTGACCTTTGGCCTTCCTAAATTTCTCCCTACACAACTTCACTGCGTGTTTGTAATCCTCGTAAGTTGCCTGGCCCTCCTTCCAGAGACTATAGACTTTCCTTTACTCCTGTGTTAAAGCCAAAGATCTCTGTTCAGCCAAGCTGTCCTCCTACTCTGTCGTCTTGTCTTACGTGACTTGAGGATGGTCACCTCCTACGCCCTTAATTCTTTAAATATGCCTAACCTTCCTGGGCACCCATGTCCTCCAGAACTATCTTCCAAGGACCTCTCTTAACCATGTTATGAAAGAGACCAAAGTCTTCCCTCTGAAAGTCTAGTGTGGTAGTTCTGCTGGCCCCACTACTTGCTTCACCAAGAATTGGAAACGGTCTTCTTTGTCCCAGACGGCCTCTAACCATTACATTCCCAACAAGAGCTCTGTTAAAAAGGCGCAAGTCAAGCACAGTGTTTCCCCTTGGTGGCTCCCTAACCATCTGTGTCAGGAAGTTATGTCCCACACAGTTGAGAAACCTCCCTCACTGTTGTATTGTATTTCCAGCATATGTGTGGAAATCTGAAATCCCCCCCAAGAACAAGGGCTATAGCTTGAGAGACCTCACTCAGCTGTCTATACAGTATCTTACCAGTCTCTTCATCCTGTTTGCATGGTCTGTAGCAGGCTCCCACAATGACATCTGTCTTATTAGCCATTCCTTTGATTTTAACCCATAAGATCTCAACCCCGTCATCACCATCATTAAGTTCTAAGCATTCATAATTCTCCCTAACATAAAGGGCCACTCCACCACGTCTCCTACCTTGCCTGTCTCTTTTGAAAAGTCGGTAACCATCCATTGCAGCACTCCAGTTGTGTGACTCATCCCACCATGTTTCTGTGATGGCAACTATGTCATAGCTTTCCATGTGCACAATGGCCTCCAATTCCTCCTGTTTGTTGCCCAAGCTGTGTGCATTAGTATAGGTGCACCTTAGCTGGGCCACCTTGTGGGTGGGAGAAGCACTACTACCCTCCTGAGCACACTCAGATCTATCTATCCTCTCAACAGCCTCTTAATTTTTCCTGTAATATGAGGTGTCTTTCTGCTGCTTTGCCAGGACACGAGCCTGTAAGATCCTGCTAATACACTCCCACAATGTCTGTTCTGTCACATTCAGGGTCCTTTCTAGTGACCCCCTTTTCACCCCTGCCCCACTTCATACCTAGTTCAAAGATCTGTCCATGAGCCCAGCCAACTGGCTTCCTAAAACCCTTTTCCCCTTGTGGGATCGGCTATTCCCATCTGTTGCCTCAGATGGGGCAACCGATTTAACCTCAGACCTTTTACATTCATTCTGTCAATGACTGGGTGAGAGTGTTTGAAACGCTTTCTGTTACAGATGAGAGAAAGAAACGGGGTGTTTGACATAGGGTTGACACTACTTAAACATGCTGATGACTGTCACAGTTTAGCTCTGTGCTTTGACTTTGAAGATGCTGAACTCCCCCTTGGCCAACCGTTACTGCAGATGGCATGGTGGCAACACCTTTTCTTGGAAGAAAAGGCGAAGACAGCAAGAAAACCTTAAAGCAAATGTTCCCTTAGAGTATGGCATGGTATTTTTTTCCTGACCAGCCTTCCAAGGCAGGTAGATCTGGCACAGGTCAAACAGGGGGTTTGGTGGTGCCTTTGGGGACTTCGTGGTGCAGATTGGGACTTTATGTGAGCTGCTGTTAGAGGTGGATTTAACTCTGGGTTGCCACACCTTTGTATTTTTCTTCCATGTTTAAAGACCATCCCAGAGTTTTGCAGCTTTAAAACATCTGCAAATTACAATTTATACTCGATGCTCTATTGAATTTTTAGACTCTACTGGAAGTCAAATTGTCTGACTGCCAGGGGGTCTCTGAGTGAAAGGGAAGACGTAAGAGGTGAAAAGCTCTTTATACATACTGGACCAAGCCCTCAAATTCAGGCCACATCTTTAGCCTGAGGCTTTAGTTAATCAGTTGGTGTAGTGTTTGGACCAGCTGTGTTGTATTGCTTTTCTACTGATGTTTTAGCAGCCCTGTTACTATTACACTAATAACATATTAGATCTAATTCATTTTCCCTGTTGCCACCACCTGCTTCTGCTTATATCAAGGGCTAATGAGCATTTGACAACAGTTAATGAGCTTTTCTAGCAAGTACTTGATTTCTTCAGTGACTAAAATTAATTATCTCTTATGGGCACATGTGTGCCTCTTCGGGTTATTTAGCACCAGTAGTTCCCTGGTATGTCAAGGAGAAACCATTTCCATTCACAAGGGACTGCAGTGATGGGTGCTACCTGTAACAGTGCTCTGTAGCCACTCAGCAGGAGGACTGTGCTTTTGTTTACAGCTTTCCAAACTGATCTCTAGACCAGTTCAGCTGTGTCTATTTTGCTGGTGGCAGGTCCAGCCAACCAAGTGGCCCTTGCTCTGCAGTTTGGCCTTTCTTGCAGCATTTGGCCTTGTAATGGTGCTGTTGATGAGTCCTGCTCTGGTAAGGCTATTATGGTAACTATTCCTGTATTGGCCAAGGGGTTGGGTGCATGGGTTGCTGGTGGGACAGAGAATCTGATCTATGCGCAGCGTTCAGAACTCAACTGCCATTTTCCTGCTGTCCCACAGGTGATGTAAGGACCCAGGTGTCACTGCCTTGCTACGTACCAGCTGCAAGGTTCTGTGACTATCGTGAAATGAATTCTGATGCCAGATGGGAATCTAAATTCCTTTGAAAATGAGTGTGAAATGGGTCTCCCCAGATGAATTAAGCACTTTGCTGTATCTGTACATAGAATTATCACTCACCTACCTCACAGCTCTGGTCTCAGTAACTTTTCAAACCGGGACATACTATTTTTCAAGCCAGAGGTGTGTGGTTTGAATCCAGGTATTTGTCTGGCTGTTAGAAGGGACCATTAAAAGGACAGATGAGAGAAAGTGACCATTCTGCACATAACCCAGGCTTGGCCAAGGCTACAGGCTGGTGAATTTTGCTAGCACTGCTTGAATCAATGGTCACAGCAGGTCTCATTTCCTGCAGTTTTAAATATTTATTGTTTCCCATGCAAACAAAAATTCTTTTCCAAGTTTCTCTTGTTTTTTCAGAATATAGTCTTGGCAATTAGCTCAGGTTTGCCTAGAATGAAGCGGAGTGAATGCCTAGGATGAAGCAGAAAGTACTTTTTATAAGATACGCTCTACTGTAATGAAGACCCCCACCTACAGGCTGCTTTGTACAGAGCTGTTCAGGAAAGCAACCTCATCTTGGTGCTAAGGTTGTTGGAGCAGTACCTTATTGCTGAGAAGTGTGTCTCGGTACACAGGCTGGCATCTCAAAAAGAACCCTTTCCCACACCCGTCCAAGTTGTGCTCATCTGTGTATCAGAGTGAACTGTTGTTTGGATTCTATCTCCCTCTGAAGCTATTAGAGAGGTGTAAACCATCACAGCAAATGTTTAGATGATTAACCATCCTTGTGATTATGCATCTATCTGTGGATAGAGTTTTTCTCCCTGTAGCATCAGTTGTAGCTCCCAGAGCCATATGGAACAGCCATGGTTCTCCGAAGACTGAATCTAGCGCTGTCTATGTGTTTAAAACAATGTCTCTGTCATGTTTTTGTCTCTGCTGGAGATTGGTAATGTTCACGTGGTGTCCCTGGAGCCCACGAGTAATCTGGAGATGCGTTATTGGAATGGCCAAAACCCAGGGTTATTGGGCTGTTGGGACCCCATAGCACAATTGAGTTTATGCTCCACTACCCCAGTGGCCATGCTGTGATGTCAGAAACACAAGCAAATCTTTAATAAAAAACCGATTTCTGGTAGTCATTCACCAAGATGCTGATGATACCTGATAGACAGCGGAAGCATGCTGAGGCGGAAGTATCAGTATTTCATCAAAGTAAATCTTCTCAGTTGCAGTTCTCAGGTCAATGAGAAGGCAAAAAAGAAAAAAGAAGTGCAAGGAAGAAAAAAAAGTTTCTGTATCCTCTGTTATTTTCGAAACAGTCATCTCACTTTCAGACTTTGGTGGTCTGTTTTGTGTGGTGAAAGTGATGGTGTCTCAAGTCATATTAAGAGCATGTGAAGAAGTCATTTGCTATAAAGTGTAAAAATGCTTTAATATTTTATAATAAAAGTCATGACATATTTATAAACACTATCAAGCATTTACAACTGAACCACAGCTGAGAGCTTAGACTGGAATAAATAAGCAAGGACACAGCTAGTATGAAATATACATGTTATTTTTTTATAACTGTGTGTGCTTTATTCTTTACACAGATGGAATGGGTGCGCAGAGTATTTACACATAACAGGAGTGTAAGCTGGACAGGGTATTTTGTAAACTCCAATTCAGATTCTGATACCCCACACTACAGCTAGACTGAGAAACATCCTGCCAAAGAGATGAGTGCCAGCCAGTGTGCAGGATGGAGCAGCCTGCTGAGCACAGGCTGCCACACTCAGGTGTTTGGACCGGCCAATTCAAATTTAGGAACACAAATCCAGAAATTAGAAGGTTGCTACCCCACTAAGAGCCAGCAGAGTTGCCTTTTTATTGTGTTTTCAGTTTTTGTTTCTTTTTCTCCCCCCACAAAGATCTTGCCTAGCTAGAACTTGCTGGCTTCTGCTCATCCCCAGAAATGCTGTTTTACACCAGGGCAAGGTGCCTGCGCTGGAGGTCAGGGTCAGACGGCATAAGCTGCTAACGCAGTGTGGGGAAAGATGCACACTATCTCATGCTCCCTGCCTTGAAGACACAGTCTCAAAAGGGCGAACGGGGAAGTGCTTCCTATTGCTCTGGGTGAGATGTCAGTGTGCATGAAGCGTTCTGAAAATCTGGCCACAGCTTTTGGCCCATGGGGTTTCTTTCTGTTCAGCAATTTCACAGCACCTCCCTCAAATAGATCTTGGTGCCTGACTTTGCCCTTTGGGTGCTACGGTAATATAAGCAGTAAATAATGATGAAAAGTCTGAGCTGCTGTTTAATAGGTGGCCTTGGTGTTTTACAGTAATGGTGTATCAGGGCGGATGGAGGAATTGCTTCAGCTGGTGTAAAGGGGATGGGTTCCACTGCAGTCAATGGAGAGACCACGATTTACACCAGCTGAAGATCTCAGTTAGCTATGTGCTGAATAGAGTTGAAATGTTACTTGCTGTTAGCTTTGATGCTGATTTGTGCCTTAGAATGGAACGAACCATTTTTTTAACATAATGATGACCTCAAGCTTACTTCTGAACTAACTGACAAGATGTCTGCTCTTTAATGGAATAGGAAAATACGTTTCTCCAACGAAGGCATGTGCTTGAGCACGAGAATGCAGTTGCAGTGAACTGCATGCATAACATGGCATGCAAGATGTTAAAGAATGAAAGTTTAGATTAAAACCTGTAAAGTTTAAAAGCCCACTTTTCTGTGAACGTGGCAGATACTAGGGCTTTAAATCTGCCACTTAAGAAAAAGACTGAGACTTTTTTCATTAACACTCTTTTTCCTACAGACACTCTGATGAATTACTCACTGAACCCTCACATCAGGGATACAATTAGAAAAAAAACAAACCTAAAAAAAGCCGAAACACAAACACATTTTGACTGAGTGCTGATGAGCAAGGAACAGTGAAGGTGCAACACCTTCAATTTCTCCCTACAAAAATAAAGTCAATAGGTAGCTGGATATTGTGTAACTAGGACACTGTCACTGGCTCGTACTGGTGGTTAGCACAGGTTCCACACTGCTGTCCAGGATGAGAATTTGAAATGTCAGTGCAACAGAGAGATTTCTTATTCTTGACTTTCTCGGGGTAGTTCCTAGGACCCTATCCACACTGGAGCATTAAACCATGCTGGCTACAAACACAATTACGTCACAGAATAGTTATCTAAAAACAGCCTTTACGAGCAAAGAAGTGACAAAGTTCTAGCATGGACCACGTACCTCTGTAGGAAGGGGGTAATTAAGAAAGAAACAGGGTCTTTGACTGGTTGATGTCACACTGTCAGCCCAGTAAAGGGTGCCCTTTCATTGAGCCCTGTTAGGAAGCTCTTGATGAGTCAGTGCATGGAAGATGTTTTGTGGCAAGGAGAAATCAATTGGTTGTAATACTGCACATCTGCACAAAGCTAGCGAGATGTCACGATCGTTCATGGGTGGACAAAAAGCTGTGACAGTTTTGGTTCTGCTTAGACCCTGTGGTGCTACACACTGTGCCAGAACATGAGAAATAGCACCAGGGGCGTGATCTGGCACTTCTTCTAAAGGGTCCAGCTTTTTGCATTTGTCTCAAATGCTTGCAAGTCTTTTATATGGACAGGAAAGGACTTGGATTACGTTAAACTGTGTTAGCACCAATACGGTCTTGGGTGCCAACTGCTGTGGGCTGTGAGTTTGGACATTCTCTTTTTGCACCAGATGTTATTTTGCGTGAATCTTATGTCTCTCCTCCCACTGCTACCTATTATGGTCTGAACAGCTGCAATGCAAAAATGAACTGCAGCTCTGAGGATGCTGAAACATGAAATGCAAAATGTCAACGCACAAAACAAATGGGAGTACAAGTCGTAAGGGAAATAAGACCTCTCACTGCTTCTGTTGGTGATTTGTTTTTAAATATAGGTTTTATTTAAAAAAAAAAAAAAGTGCAATGGCAACTCTAAACTGGAAGCACAAACAACAGACAGGGAAAAATAAATAATGTTACTACAGTAACCAAGGACTGATGGAAGAATTGATTGTACTCAGCCATAGTGTTACTGTCCACCATAAAGCACAGCACATGACAAAGCAAAACAGTTACTATTAGGATAGTACTGTAAAAGGCTGCATGCTGAAATAAGAAACAAAGAAGCAGATGTGACTGACTGCTTAAAAACAGAGCTGAAAATTAGAACAAAGTTCCTGCTTTAGGACACTTGGTTTTTCAGGTCTGGTGGGCTATTTCCCAACCTGGGGCAATAGTACTTTGCCAGCAAGGAAAACCCCATGGCTTCCAAAGATCTGGGGGTCACTCTGTGGATTTCTGCAGAACTATCCATAATCAAAGCTTTTGTTTGTTTGTATTTTATAAAAATTTTCTAGCCCTTCTGGTTACAAAGCTCTTTTGGAGACTTAACTGAAACCCTTCTTTGTAACTCTGTGCTGGCCAGGCAAGAGAAATTAGTAGAAGTGAGAACTTCTCAAAGTTACGTAGTAGGGCAGTAAATAAGAGGCCATCTCAAGGCCACCAGAATGCCCATGTGTTTAACCCTGTCACTGCTGGTGGCTGTATTGCAAACATCCAGCTAGTCACGCTATCCACAGTGGTTGGCTGGATATACCTGTCACTTTGACAGTGTAAGCTACAAATAGACAAGTTACTGAGGAGTCTATTTAGCATATGCCCTTAAAATGTCCTTAAACATCAGGGTTAGTGTAGCCACCAGCTAATAAGCACTGTGCGCCTGCAATGCAGCAGGCAGGAGAGTGCGGGTTTTATAGAAAACTTGGTCCAGCAGCAGCAAATGCAATTCAGTTGACTGTCATAATATCTCTTGCAGTTGTCCCCATGTGTGTCAGAGTGAAGAATGGCATCAGCATGCAAAGGAAGGGCAATGTGAAACAAGAAAAAAAAAATCTTCTCCCCTTCCGTGCACCTCAAACTGGAATTCCACAGACTTTCCCCAAATCTCTCACAAATGTCTGTTGCCTCGGTTTTTGCTTTTAAGACCCTTGTTGACTGTGAAATGAATGAAGAGACAAGTTAACTGGTTACCTGCCTGTCTACTGAGAGGAAAAATCACTTTTGGTATTTCCTTTAAAGAAACACGAGGGATCATAAACATTTCAGGGTGAAATGTGACTCTCTCTAAGAGAGAAATTATGGACTGTATTCAAGCACTCACACTGTGCTTTGTGTTCAGAAAAGGTCCCGCAGAGCAGTCACTTCAAGAGATCTTTCCACAGGAGTTCATCATGATTAAATAGTGGCAAGGGAGAGGATTAAATTGAGAGCAAACAAGCTGACAATGACAATTTAGGGAATTATCTTGTTTGTCATTAATAACAGAGAATCTGTTAAGGAAAAGGGGTAATGCAACTTGATGGTCCTCTTTACATTTTACAGTCATACAAGGGTGTAAATATTTAATCTTTCAAATAATTTTTACAAAATATCTCACAAAAACATTTTCACCAATAGAAATTAGTTTCTATACATCAATATATTTTTATTTTTATAAATTATTCCATCTTTAAGTGCCTTCTGTCAATATAAATGACAAAATAGACAATCAAAAATTTTAAAGCTTTTCCCAGTTGTATCCCTCCTTTTCAACACAGGTGCTGTGAATCCTCATAGATGTGTTTGCCCACCTGGGAATGTGTTTGTGTGCAGGTGTGTGCGATGTGAAATGCTTCCATCCTTTCCCACCCCAAATTCCATTAAAACAGAGTATGTTGTCAGCTCCTGATGCGATAGCGTTTCCAAAGGGGAAAAAAGAAATGCTTGACTTGGGTTCAGAAACCAAAACGTGTGCATAGTTCCCAAAGTCGAGGTGTACCAACTACAAATGTTCAAGGACAAGCTTAGAACAGGACACACCTCCCAGTCAAGACAAAGAGCGTTCTACCAGTGACTTGAGTAGGAGGTGGACCAAGTACTCCGTACTTCATTTTGCAAGGTGCATGTGGCCCTGATCTGGCAAAACACTTTAAGCCCGTGCTTAGCTTTGAACACATGAACAGTCCTACTGCAACTGATGGGACTGAACGGCATAGGCATTGGTCACAAGGAACTCCAAGTCAGTGGGCTACTCATATGTAGGAATTGGGGTCAAATGCTCAGTGCCTTGCAGGATCAAGCCTTATATGAGGTTCAAGAGCTGGGAACTTCTCTTTAAAGCAATCAACACACTGAACTCAGACATTGAAATTGATCAAAATGTCCGCAGGGGCACAGAAGGTGGTGAGCTCCCCTTGACAGAGACTCTCCATGTCAAAAGTTTTTATCTATGACTGGTGCTCTGAGCACACAACAGATTTGGTTTATATGGTAGAATTCTTTCTGTTCCTATCCTTTGACCCATCAGTGTCCTTCATGGCTTCAAACACTTTGTGTTGTACATTCATCAAAATTCACATTGACTGCAAAGAACATAAATGCAACAAAAACAGGAAAGCCTCCAAATAGTATATGATGGTTTTCTTCTAAATATTCTCCCGTTGTGATCAGAGGTGCAGTGGCTAATTTATAATTTTTCCTTTGAAGGAATCCAGATGAAAGGCCCAGATTGTTCTTCAATTACAAGTTTGCATTGATTATATATATCTTCTAAGCTATCTCCTTGGACAATAGCTGCAGTAAGAAAACATATCAATGCTTGTTTTAATTTAAATGTTCTACAGCATCCAGTGTCAGCAGATTATCAGTGTTCTCACAGATATTGAAGAAATGAGGAGTACTAAAACACTGTGATGCTGATTATGGAAAATCATTCACCCTGCAGATGGCAACTAAGTTCAAACCAGTGACACTTTCTTGTGACAGAGACTACTTGTAACAGGGCGTCTGAGCTCAATTATTTTAGGGGGAGAGAGTAGCACTGCAGGTTCCCACTGCTACAAGTCAAGCTTTACTGATTTAGATGCTACTTCAGCAGCCAGCAGCAGCAGAATTACAACCTATTCTTTTCCTGACATAGCTACAGAAAACTAACTCCTGGATGCAAAAGTTAACTAGATAAGGCCCAAACTGGCAGAGGACAAAACAACTGCAGTGCAAAGCACTGTGTTTATACCCTTAAATTGCTTGTGTCCCCACCCTTCACCCCGCCCCGAAGAAATTTGGAATTGCAGTTCAGATTGTGAGAGCAGTCAGCATGTGGAGGGACCACTGAGGACTTCTGAGCGTGATACACAAATACAAGTGCCCTGACTAGGAAACTGCCTAAACTCCCCCAAAGGAAAGATTGAGGCTCAGAGCAGGTCTTTTAAGTCTTGCTCTTTTCCAGGTCAGGAAGAAGATGCCCTTGTCTTTCCCACTCACAATATATGGCTTGAGCTCTTGCCTTGAACTAGTGAGGAATTCTCTGGTTTACACAAAAGCAATGGTGCTGCATTTTTATTGACTTGATTACAAGCAGTTTTGAGTCAGAGAGAAAATCAAATTCATTCAAAGCTATTTCTTCAGGGCATGACATTTCTGAGGAGATGAACGCCGTAACTTCCCTTCAGTTTCAGGCAAAGCCAAGAATCCTTACCGTGGGCATACTATGCTGACATGTACTCTTTGCCAGAATCTCAGCTGACCCAGTTCTTTTGCAATAAAACACCTATACCTTGAGAAAAAATGTTTTTAATAAAAACATACCTGTAAAATATTCTCCAAATTCTTGTTCTAGTTTAATTGCTCGATCATAGGTTTTCTTTGCTTGCTCCTCTGTCAGACGTTTGTTCATTTCCCTAGAAACAAAAATGAAGTAATCAAGAAGTTCAGACTGTTACCAGAACAGTTTTCCAGAAGATATATGTTAAGCTGAATCACAGATGGACTGAAACCACTACAAGAATCAAGCAGTGAAATTACTCCATCATTTCTTGGGCAGTTTCAGGATTTGAAACTTAATTTCATTCTTACATAGTATAAATGTTCATCTCCAGATGATTCCCCATTTCTATGATCATGATGATACATTATCAAAAGAAAATATGAGGTGCAAATCTGGTAACGCTGAGATAGACTTTTGGCATCAGAAACCACATTTTGTTTGGATCTGGAAAAGTCTGTAAGCCAGGAGGTCTCAAGATCTGTGCACTCAGCGCGCTCCTTCCCGCAGAGCGGAAGCTCCTCCAGCTGTCTCTACCAAGCCCACAGCCGGCTGTCTCAGCTGAATGAGATTGTCCAAACTGCTGAAACAGAAGTTGCATTTTGGCCAAAGCTGGGGTTGTGGAGGTGAAATAATAAAGGCAGGATTCACCACAGTAGACTCATGACCCCGCAGGAGGAATTACAGAGTCACTGCAGGGAAGCCCAGAAGGAACCCAGCAAATTGTCCAGTGATACTTTGTGATGGCCTGAGTTTCAGATAAGCAGGAGGAATCAAATGAAGTCTTTCCAAAAGGAAAAGTTACTTCCATTCTCTGCATCAGTCCTTTCTGATCAACTATAGAGACTCCCATGTGTCTTGCAGATTCTGCAATATTGTATTGCCTTAAGCTGCTACCAAGGGTGTCCCATGAAGTCTGAATAAAAGTCAAGATGCAATACAATCTTTTATATCCATCTTGTGATAAAGGAATGAGCAACTTGTTTTGCTCTTGATGCACACACACTGGCTGCCTCTTACAACCTTTTTATCCTCTCAGTTATTACTCCTGGAGTTGCTTAACTGTTGTCTGGATTCCAGAGTTTTCCTGAGTATTGAAATAGGTTGCCTGGTGAGAACATGGAGTTGGTGTCTTCTCTTTCACGTTTGCCCCCTCCAGTCCCACAGTTCCTTGCCTGTCCTCTTACAGGTCTTCAAGTAAATGTAGAGGCACATGCTGCAAATCTGACAGACATTTACCCTTTGGTTTATCCCATCTGACCTGACTTTACACCCCAAGAGCACTGGATGAGACTCAGCCAGTGCAACAGAGTCAAAGGCAGCTTTAGCTTGCTCCTTGAGTTGCTGGGGTAACAGCTGATGGCAGGCAAGGAGACCAAGTCTCCACCATTCCCACTTCCTCTCATTACTGATTTTAGAGGGCAGGCAAAATGTAGACTCAAGACCTGTGAAGTGCCACTTTGAGACTGTATCCTCAAAATAAAATGCTTGAAGGAGTTTATACTTACATCAGAGGCTCCCATGATTTAGGCTTAATGAAGATAGCGATGGGATAGAGTTGTGCAACTTGTAGTCGTTTGATAGCGTTTCCTGACACATCGAGTATACAGTGCTTGCCCTGTTGGAAACAGATGAGCATGTTTATTTTTTTAGTGTTTGCTGCAGATCAGCTAAAAGAAGGGAAGCAATTCTGCAATGTAGTGTCCTGGAACGATGCCATTCTGACACACCAGGGACGGGAGATCCCAGAGCTGCACTGTGCTTTCTGCTTTAGTTTTATTGGGATGAACTCTGGCATGTGTTTGTGTGTGCAGATTTTCTTCAGAGATCAGGAGAAAAAGTTCATAACAAGGTAACTCTCTATATTCTGACTGGCTAGTTTGGTTCTTGTTTGAATCAGACTCCCTGTGTCATATGAGGCACAGAGCTCTCTGTTGTTTTTCCTTTCGACTCTGAAAGTGAGATCAGTTTATTTACCGGTCTTATAGAGGGAAGAGTGAAGTCTGTTCTGGGGCACACTTGAGGTGCTGTTACATCCCTGACTCCATGGCACTACATGGATGTGCAGAAAGTGCTAAGGATGTTGTCATTCTCCCTCCTGAAGCTGGGGCTATTCGTGCTTCCCTGGAGGATGATTTAAACCATATAATACCCCATGTCTGATTACATGTTATAAACAGATGCAGGTAAATCACAAAAACATGCATATTTAAATCTCTCCAGCTATTTTCAGGGGTAGGAGCAGACTCCTCAGGACTACTAGGCTAAGCAAAGGTATTACCTGTAGTAATATTATCATTGTTATTTAGATGGATGTTAGTAGAGTGACTACAGATGTCTGAATCAGGAACAGCATAACAGACAAGCGGAATTGCCACCGTACC
>JAOXOE010003668.1:0-25348 GCA_028565055.1 Phoeniculus purpureus
TGCAACAGCAGGATCACCTAAACCAAGCCACACAGGAACCTGTCCAGTCGGGTCTTGAATATCTCCAGTGAGGGAGATTCCACAACCCCTCTGGGCAGCCTGTTCCAGTGCTCCATCACCCTCACCGTGAAGAAGTTCCTTCTCAAAGTTCCTTCTATTTGTCTGCAGAATTTCCAGACCCACAAGCCAGGTAGCCACCTTTTTACATGGATTGTGCATTAGATGCAGAATAAATTGTTTTTTTTTAAAATACTTGTTCTCAACTCTCAGATACATTGAGATGCAGTTTAATAGCATTGCTCAGTGTATGAGATACAGAAACTGAAACAGTTCACTACTATGTTACGGTAATTAATTTTATCATGTAGGAAAGCTTTAAGGCAGATATAAGTGTGGTAATTACCCTTGAAGATGGTTTAACTAAAGAGTGCCTAAATATGTCCACTTGGAAGCTCTGCTGGAGATAGGTGCAGCACATGTTTGGATGGCTTCTGAGATGTTGAGCAATCTGCTTTTATTTTATGTGTTATCTGCTCTGTAATTACAAGGTGTGTTTAGAATGTGGTACAGTCACTTATTGATAGGAGAGATAGAAGCCACTATAAATAAAAACATAATCTGCATATTTTTTTTTTCCTTCTGCATAATCTTTTTGCTGCTTTACAGCCTTTTAGGTAGCTTCATGCATAAAACATGACAGGCATGTTTTTAATGTCTTGCTGTATTGTGTTCTGGTTATGTAAACAGTAAATTCTCCCTTAAAAAACTATTTAGTGGTTCTAAGAGAATTTATTTAGTATAATTTAATATCGTATTTAATGATGAATCTGGTTTTTCCTCTGCTAGAACACATGAAATGTGTCTTTGCAGTAAAGGATAATGTATGGCATTCGAACAATTCATTGGGAAAACCCCCCAAATGTTACGTGTCAGGGTGCAGACAGCAGAACTATTAGGTTGAATCCTGTTTTGCTTCTTTCCTGTATAAAAAAGAACATCAGTGTAGTCTTTCAAAGTGAATAGAGCCTGCACTGTCTTTTCAAAACAAAGTAGTAGCAGAGTTTCACTATAGGGAGGAGAAAGTCCTTTCAGCTGTTTGACTCGCGGTGGATAGTTTTAGCAACTGGAGAAGTTGTAGCTGTAGAAGAGTTGTACTTTAAATACTGACACTGCAATGGCTTGCTTGTTAATTAAGCTGCAAGGTAGTGATGTACGTCCTCTTGAGTCTCCAGCAAGCCTCTCACCAAAATAATGAAGTTATCAAGACCAAAGTATGACAGGAGGAATTTTTAAAAACAGCTTGTAGGAAGTTCTGATGGTGTATTTATCAAGAAAAATGAGTACTAGTGCAACTCTTGCAGTGGTCTCAATAGGATTTGATGATCAGGGTGTGTGCCATTCACAGGAGAAGCCTTTCTGCAAGTTAGACAGCTTGTGTCTGATGCTGTGTCCCCGCAGAGCAGGAGAAATTATGCACTCACTGTTGGTGAGAAGTGAGTCACTGATGTGTAAATACATATTTTTAGACTCTCTTGGGAATTTGAAATTGGTAGTGTGCCTTAGGGGTATTTTTACTGAGACTGGCAGGTCAATTCCTGAAACAGAAATCAACTTTGGTTTTAATTGTCATCATTGTTGTTTATTACGGTAGGAACTGACTTAGGCCTTATGTGGTGAGTTGTGTGTGATGGTGTCAGCTTACTAGTTAATGTTCATTGCTCGTGTAACTAGTATTCTGTTTCCCATCCAGATACCTTAACTCTCTTATTTGTATTCATAGACAGAGAGATGTAATTTGATGCAAGTCGTATTTTTGCAGGTTACAAGTGCACAGTCATCACAAAGAGCAGTCTTCTAATAACACTTTCTGATGCTTTTGTCAATGAATGCAAATAAAACAGATTAGTTTGCCTGAGTAGAATCTAATCATTACTCCCAAGGGTGTATGGGGATTTGCTTCATTACTGCAGTTGCAAAGAAGATTCGCAAATGCACTGAGTACTTGCCGCCTTTGTAATGCCAAAGGAGTAGCCACATGCCTGTCGGTTCACCTTGTTGGACTACGTACAGATTCCCATCCATGTCTGCATTTCTGGAGAGCAGAAGGTGTTTAATGTGGTGCATTGAATTTTCATAGACTTCTGTAGAAGATGGGATGTCTTAATGAGGAGTAAAAAAAAGATGCTGACACACAGTATGTTCTTTGGTTTGTGAATTTTCTGTGTGAGCTTATAGGCCAGATGTCATGGCAATGTCATGGCATCTTACAAGACTCCTATCTAAGAGCATGATGTCTGAAGTCTTTTAGTGGAAAGAGCTTTTTTTTTTTGTATTTTACTAATGGTCAGTGTAAAGAGAAATCTGCAGTGGCAACATAAGAAGGAAATGTCCGGGGATGAACTGTCCCAAACTCTCATTTTTATACTTAGGGTGTTTATTGGACACTTCCACAAAAATGAAGTTTGCGGCCAGTAATTGCACGTGTGGATTTCAGCAAACGTTCTGTTGTGCCTGAGGCATCGCACATTTGCCATGGCTTGTAGATAGCTATTAGGGAAAACGTGAAACACTAGTTTTGCACTGAATGCTTTGTATGGATAGAAGAACAGCGTTGTAAAAGAGTTGTGCGTAAGAGATTTGCAGTTGGAATTTATTGGTTGCAACAAGGATGGTATTTTACTGCAAGATTTTCAGTAGAAGTGTGTACAGTTCACTACCTTTATAGACCTTTATATAAAGGTCTATATAAAGACCTTTTAAAAAAAGGTCTTTTTTAAAAGCCTAGTATTTGCTTTCGGACTTTGTTTGTGTTTGTCTTTGCATTTCATCTGCATTTTTATCTTAACCGATGTTTTTGTGTGTTTTAGAGACTATTCATGCTCTGCTGCTAGGTAGGACAAATGCAGTGACTGGTTTGATGAAAGTGATTCAGTCATTAGAAAGAGTATTTGCAAACCAAATACTTATATAAATATAAAATCACTTTCAAGTTTTCTGTATGTCTGCTTCATAGAGAAGATGAAGCCAGATTTGTCTTTGAAGGCTGTAGTGATCTGATGAGTGCTCTGAATTGTGACAAACAGTATTAGAGTTAGCTATTAGGGGAAAAGAAGTAATAAAAATCCCAATGACGGTAGTCAAATGCAAAGAGAGGCCCAGAGGACTTGGGGACTCTCCACCTTTGAAGATGGCATTGAAGTCCATAGAGCACTGAGCCACCTGATCACAGAACATTAGGGATTGGAAGGGACTTCAAAAGATCATCTAGTCCAATCCTCCCGCCACAGCAAGATCACCCAGATCAAGTTGCACAGGAACATGTTCAGGCAGGTTTTAAATGTCTCCAGAGAAGGAGACTCCATGGCAGTCCTGGTTTGAGCAGGGATTTGTGCCCTACATCCTTCATACGTTCAGCTCAAATAATTCTGATCCGTGACGTTTCAAAATTGAACAGCACCTCACAGGACACTGGAGTAGTTCACAGTTCTTGATCTTGACATTCTTATTTCTTGACTTAAATATGAAGGAAGTCCTTAAAAATTCGGACAGTTTTTAGTTTAGTATCTCTTCTCAGTTGATACTTACAGAGCAGTAGTTTAATTATCAGTTGTGACTGATTTGTTAGTGATTCTTACTTTAAGCACTGTCCATGAATAGAAATCAATGCCATCATCACTGGATGAATAAAAAGATTGGCAACAACCTGAGTGATTTTCAGAGGATGGGTGGGGACTCAAGGAATTTAATTTGGACTATAATAAGTTTTATTTAGTATTAGTCTGTAGGCTGGTTAACATAGTAATCATGACCAAGGACTGAACTGAACAAAGATGAAGATTTAACTACACTTTTGTACTGTAACTCTTCAGGGATAGCAAGTGAATATAATTTGTTCATGGCATATTTCACAAGAAATAACAGCACTGGTGAATTGTATGTTAGAGTAGGGAATAGTCCTGAATGCCAGTGTGGAAGGGATTAAATTCTGTTAGAACTAAAAGATGTATTCAAAGATACCATTTTTTCCCCCATGCCTGTAGATCTCCAGTTTTTAATCACTACATTTGTTATCTAACCAGTCAGGGACAGTTAAAGGAGGAAGAAGATCAACATTTCTTGGGATGTTCTGCAGAATACGTTGCTAAACAGTAGTGGCCCAACTAGGTTGGCAGTTTGAACTCTAGGACCAGTTCTTCAAAACTCCAGTACTTGAGATTTGTCTGGGACACATTGCAGTTAATGTTAATAGTCACAGCTTTCTAAATAGACATCTTTATGCAGAACATAACATTTCTCCAAAAAACAGAGAGGTCTATTTTCTGCAACATCCCAAAATCAAAAACTTGCACTAATGGACAGGCAGCAGGAAATCAGCAAAGGTCTAGACCTAGAAGTATAAAGGAACGGAGTTCAGTTCAGAGAACTTTGAGTTACAATCCTTACCTACTGTCTCTGGTATTGTCTTTGGCCGCCTGAAGCAATTTGGTAGTTGGTAGTCTAATCAGAACACAGGAATTTTACTCATTGCGAATTCATCAGTCATTGACCTGTCTTTTAAGGCAGACCCAATGGACAGTGCCAATTTTAGCCAAGCTGGTTCAAGATGTTAAGCGAATCTAACTTAAAATATTATTGCCATGTAACCTGTTTCCTGCATAAATTATGGTCTTTCAGTGCCTAGTAAAACATGGTAGGGTGTTTTTGGTTCCTTACAGCAGATTTCAGCAGGAGGCAGCTCACAGTCAGGAGCAAGAAAAGGTCTTTCCTTCTGGTGCCTGCCAGTGCAATCGAATGGAAAGGGATTTTTGAAAAATGTAATGCAAACAGAGTAGAGTGTCTGATAATTTCAAACAGTATGCTAGAAACATTCTGAAAATAAAGACTTCTATTGCACCTTCATAGTGCCTGGGGTTTTAATTTAACACATGAATGAAAAGGCAGCATTTTAAAAAAACCCCACACCAACACCACTGAAAACACCAGCAGGACTTGCTTTTATTAGTGCAATTTGTAAGAAATTAGAACATTTAATGAGAAAACCATTAACCATGGAAAAAAATGGACTGACTTAACTTGGGGAGCTTAAGTAGAGAGACTTCAATTTAGTTTGTCAGCTACTGGTAAAATAAATAAAAAGAGTGAGCTGAACCGATCACCTGTGGAGCAGTAGGCACTTTGGCACACTTTCCTATGTGAAAGCTGCTGTTGGACAGAATCACTACCCACCTGCTTTCCTTGAAACTCTGTAGAGTCAAAAGCTAGTGAAGAATATCAAACATGCCTTGTTTTGCTCTCTTCAGAGATGCTGTCCTTCAGATTCAGTTCAATTAGGGGTTTTTTAGAACACCAATGTAACAGTGTTATAGACAAGCTTACGGTATCAGAATGGAATCTAGTGTTCAAACGCTCTCTGTTTTTCAGTGTATCTATCTGTCCTTGTCTCTTCCAGCACTCAAGCAGTTGATGTGTTGATATTTTCATAGCTGAAATCTTTGCAGTGACATCTATGCACATAACATCTAAACGCAAGAAATGCTAAAGGTCCTGCTAATCTAGTAACCTGTCTTTGGAAGTACAAGAGCAGGACAGAGAGGTGCTGAGAATGGTCCTGAATGCTTTCCTGCATTTTCTTCCTCAGGGGTAACATCATCTTTGATACCTCTTGATAGAATTCCTCTTTTAAAAATTAAAATAATCTGTTCAGGCATGATTTTTTAAGCTGTTAAAACTTCTAGCATCCCACAGCAGCCTGTGGCAGCGAGGCTAACTGATTTTGTGTGAAGAGGTACTTTATTTTGTTTTTACCCAAACTCTTTGCTTTTGATTTGAGAGAGACAGTGGACCATCACTCCCTATCCATCCTTTGCACAGTGCTTCTGAGTTTATAGATCACTGTTGTATCCCCCACAGATAAAATTGGACAGTTTCTCACCTGTAATTAACCATCAAGAAAATAAAGTACTGCAATCCAGTACCATTTATTTCGGCTTTCAGAGTTCTTGGTGCCATTTATTTTGGCTTTCAGAGTTCTTGGTGATGTTTTCACTTCTCACTTTTACAGCGTTTTATAGCTAGCTACCTTGTAGGAGCTCAACAGTGAGGATGAAACCAGTATTCCCCTTCATGTCTCTTTGTTTGCCTCTGCTTGTCTGTCAGGCACACACAGTTTATAGTACTTATCTCCATAATCATAAACAGCATTATTCTGGTAAAAAAGTCATCAGGCTGCCCTGTATGGAGACAACGTTCTCATGTGAATAACACCTACAGTCACCCTACAGATACTGTTTTGATGTTATTATACTTTCATTGTAAACTTAATGCTTTTATTGAACTATCTGTGTGTTTCAAAGAATATTTAGGGGGCTAGGTTTGCACTTAAGAACGTAACTTCCCTTGGCTTTAGGATCCCAAGTTTTCTGGTTTTACTTCGTATCAAAGAAGCTGGGCCAGTGGAGGTTTTTTTCTTGGCTTTCAGGGAAAGACTTTTTGCCTTGGCCATGATTGGCTTTCTTCCTAGTATATCTGGCCTTTCAGTTATCAACTGGAGTAGCTTGAGGAGGTGGTGGGGGTATGCTTAATTCTTTAGATGTATGTAGAATCAAAAAAGATGTGAAGGAAAAAATTACTTTTTGCCTTGAAAGTTTGCATTCTTTGATTTATATTTTTCCCCTTGTCTTTCAGTAAGTCAACAGCTGATAAACCGCATTGATCAGTTCTTGGAAAATAAAGGCTCACAGTACTACATGAAAGGGATCAATTGTATCCGAGTCTTCAGAGAGGAGGCCGTGAAGGTATTGTTTATATGTGAGAACTCTCATCTCTTTCAAATTAAAGACGTGACAAGCCTATTTGCTGTATTAGAAACTTGATCATTTATTGCTACAGCAAAAATAATTGATTTGTGGATTAAAATCTGTTACAGTCTTTGAAAGTTTAGAAATAAACTTGCATTTTATCTTTCTTTATTCTTACTGGAACAGGGACTAGCATCTCTAGTATTTGCTTCTTTGTTTTCAACATGAAACCCGAAAGCCTATGACCTGATGCTTGAAAAAGAAAAATAAGCAACCGTACAAATTGCTTCTTCAATGAAGCAAGTTCCAAGAAAGTTTTTCTGAAAGGCAGATTTTGTGGCTCACCTTTCCTTAGAATTCTTGGTTTTACTAGACATAAAACCAAAACTGTGTAGTTATTTTTGTGTTCACCATGTTAGATGACTTCATGAACACTTAAATTTGCAGTTGCTTTTTAGTTTTTTAAATATTTCTTATTTATCCTTGCTGTTATTTTTCTTTCAGCTGTCCAAGGTGCAGTGCTTTAATGATTTTCTGCAGGCCCTGAAATCAAAGGTGGAAGATAAAGCATTAGCTGATTTCTGGGAGATCATGATACAAGGTGGGATGATGGTTTTTTAAGAGAAAGAATTTTTTTCTAGTTGTGTGGCTGTGTTAAGAGCAGCATTTTGAGATGGTTCATTCCTACAGCCCGCTTAAATAAAAGAAAAAAATCTTCCACATTGCAACTTCCTTTTTCCCACTAATAGTTTTGTATCAGCAGTATTTGTGGTGCCTTGCCAAGTCTTGCTGAAATTCTAAATTACTTGTGGAAGAAGAGAGACAAAATTAAGTGTTTCAGGGTAAGAAGAAGATACAATTTCAGCTGAATTTTTAAATCAGTTGAAAAACTAATGTAGCAGAGATATGAAAAGATTTTTCCAGTTTAAGCTTCTCAAAGGCATCGATAACATTCAGGTGTGTCACTGATCATTTTGTATTTAAGCAATCTGAAGGTGTGACACCTGCCTATCATCCAACTGAGACATACAAGGGAGTACCATTCCAAAAGACATTCAGAGACTACGCAAGTGGTAAATAAAGGAACATGTTCACAAATACGAAACGTGGTGGACTAAAAACATATCTTACGTCATCCTTCTGTTTTTAATTGGAACCAGTGCTAAGAAAATGTGTTAAATGCCTGGTTTATCTCTTCAGTCTCTTTAAGCGTGCATGCTATAAAATGCAACGTTACGCATTTGTATAGCACCTTTCAAAGTGACGAATTCTATTCAGCTTTTTCAAAGTACAAGATGGGAATTAGCAACCCAAAACAACACTCAAAACGACACTCAAAGAGTACTATAGCCAATATTCAGTAGTATTGTAGGGGGGACCTTCTGTGGAGAAAATTGAAAGAAGGAACCAACAGCTGAAAGTAGGAAACTTGGATCTTCCAAATCCATGTTAGAATAACTTTAGTTGGTACCAACCAAGCTTTTTGACGAACAGGAGTGTAATTTTGAGGAAAAGAAAATTACAACTACAAGCAGAATTTATATTTTCATATAAAATAGATTATCTTCTTGTGAGAAGATGATAAAATCATGGCATTTAACGTGTAATCTAGCTTCTCACACTGTGTATCTGGGATTTCTTTTTTCTCACTGCTTTCAAAAGCAGTCCTGTTTTCCCTGCTTCTTGCCACATGACCTTGAGTACCTTGACCAGTTTTGGGCACCTTAGTACAAGGGAGACATGGACGTGCTGGAGCAAGTGCAGAGGAGGGCAACGAAGCCAGTGAAAGGCCTGGAGAATAAACCTTGTGCGGAGAGATTGAGAGAGTTGGGGCTGTTTAGTCTGAGGAAGAGGAGGCTTAGGGGAGACCTCATCACTCTCTACAACTATCTGAAAGGACAATGTAGAGATGCTGGTCTCTTCTCCCACGTATTTAGCGACAGAACCAGAGGGAAGGGCTTCAAGCTTCAACAGGGGATTGGGCATCAGGAAAAAATTCTTCATGGAAATAGTGGTCAAGCACTGGAATGGGCTGCCCAGGGTGGTGATTGAGTCACCATCCCTGGATGAGTTTAAAAGATGCTTAGATGGGGTGTTGGGGAATCTGGTTTAGGGGTGAACTTGTAGAGTAGGGTTGATGGTTGGACTCGATGATACTGGGGGTCTTTTCCAACCTGAATGATTCTATGATTCTGTGACCTGTCCCCTCTTTTTTTAACTGAATGTGGTATGTGTTTGGCCTTGTCCTGGGCGACTGCAGTCACCAAAAGAAGACAGATGTGATTTAGTGGCTCAGGAACAGGGCAGATCTGTTTGAAAAACTCACTTACTTCCTGAAACCCTGCCATGTAGTCCTATGGGTACATTGACGCAGCATGACACTCGTGCTGCTACGGAAACGTTTATGAATCTACTGATTGTTGTTTTAACACCCACAACTTCTTTATTCAGGCAGAAGCACTTACGTAGCAAAGTGATGAGCTAAACTGGAAATCAGTAGGGGTAAAAAGTAATGGTGTGGGGGGTTGTGCAATGTCACTGCGCAGGATGGAAGTGCTGCCACAGACGATGAGCAAAGAGAGAGAATGACCAGCACTTTGGCAGTCACAGTGTAAGTGCTTGAATGTTAGGAGTTAATCTTTCTGAGGATCTATGAACATGCTGAGAATGACTAGAAGTGTAATTTCTGATAGATTTTTAGCATTTCATCTGTGATCTGTGATTTTAGTGTCTCATTAGTTTGATTGTCATAATATTAGCAGTTTTCTAAATGGATACTTCCACAAGCTTATGAACATGCTCGTTAATTTATTTTTATATCTTAGTTTATATCTTATTTGACTCATGTATGCAAGTCACATTTTCCTTTGAGCAATATTTTTTAACTTTTGCTGGTGATGATGATTCTTTCAGAAACTGGAATTTGGAAGACTTTTCTCATTTCTAAGATTACGTGTGTTTTTTGGGAAGCCTTCTAATGGTATTTTTATCTCTCTTACTTTTCTTAGACAGAATTTCTTTGATCACTAAAGATGAAGCACAGGAAAGTTCGGTGAATAAGGAAGAGGCTGAACAGGTATCATTTATTTAATGAGCATCAATTTGTATAGAGCCTTTGCTGTGGAACAGAAGTTTCTTTCTTATGTGGATAAATCTTTAGGTGAATGAAATAAGATCCGTATGAAGGAATAAGAGTGTACTTTTGCCATCCAATTGAAATTGGCCCAATTCAGAGCGAAAGTAATTCCCTACCATGTACTAGAGCATTTTGCTTTAAACGGTCTTTGGAAAATAGCATGTATTAATATCCTTATCTGTATCTCTTCTACAAAGAATGGGAACTCCAGGAACTCCATATAGTGGAACAGCAATAGACTATTTATGTATCGCAGAATCACAGAACGTTAGGTGTTGCAAGAGACCTCGAAAGATCATCTAGTCCAATCCCTCCACCACAGCAGGATCACCTAGATCAAGTCATACAGGAACACATCCAGACAGGTTTTAAACGTCTCCAGAGAAGGAGATTCCACAACCCCCCTGGGCAGCGCCTTCCACTGAGCAGAGCCTGGCTCCATTCTCCTGACACCTACCCTTCACATATTTATAAACATTAATGAGGTCACCCCTCAGTCTCCTTTTCTGTAAGCTAAAGAGACCCAGCTCTCTCAGCCTTTCCTTATAAGGGAGATGTTCCACTCCATCATCTTCATGGCTCTGCACTGGAATCTCTACCAGTTCCATGTCCTTCTTGGACTGAGGAACCCAGAACTGGCCACAACATTCCAGTAGAGGTCTCCCCAGGGCAGAGTAGCGGGGGAGGAGAACCTCTCTTGGTCTGCTAACCACCCCGCTTTTCATCCACCCCAGATTGCCATTTGCCTTCTTGGCCACAAGGGCACATTGCTGACTCATGGTCACAAGATCACTATTTAAACTTTATTGGAAGAAGTGTGATCTCATTGTTAGCTCATAAGTTAAAAAACACAGATTTTTGTTTTTTTGGTCTAAAGCCATTGTGAACTCTATCAAATAAAGTTGTTATGGGTAGTTTCTACTGTATATGTGATGATATCAACATTTTCTACTTTCTGCAGTTCCTGTGGGTTGGTGGACTTCATAGATTGTACTGGTATTATTCCTGGTGATCATATTAGGTCCATTTGGAAGAAAAAAGGTTTGGATGGTTAGCAGGTATTATTTCTACAGAAATAGAGCACTTCAGTAACGCTGTGATGAATGAAGGATGTCACAGTGCCTTCTGATTGAAAGAAAGCAAAATTCAGAGTTGCTGTCAAAAACTGTATTTGCTTGTAGAGGATAAGATGAGCACTCTAGTATCAGATTGATAACCTTGATTTGAAAGTGTTCAGGAGAAAGAATGCAAGAATGCCCTTGTATTACAGAACCCTGAAGGTAAACCTCTGGCTAAAATCACTAAATACTCTGCAGAGAAGCAGCTTTTTTAAAAGATGCCACATTGAATTTTTTTTTTTTTTTTTTTTTGCAACTTCCAGGCATTACATTAGCAGTAACCAGAAGGTGGTTCTCCATGAGCCAGGAAGCAGGTTCTCCATGAGTGAATTAATGAGTGGGTCAGAGGGCTGTATCTTACAAACAGCCCTTTCCATCTTGAGTAGTTTACTTCAAGGACAAGGCACAGAAATATTATGAAAATGTAAAGCTAACAAGCAGCGCAGAAAGCTAAGCACATGTGAAGAGTGCAAATGACAGAACACAGTGGTTTTTCTAGAGATGAAGAACCTACTAGCTGTTTCTCATCACACGTAACTACGTACGGCAACTTTTTTTTCCCCAGTGGTGCTTTTAAAGAGTATCTCTGTTTTTGTTATGCATTCCAAATGCTATGAATTTGCTTGGAAACTCCTAAGAGGGTGGTTTTTTTGGGAACTTAACTTTGTAGTCTGAACTACCATCAATGCTCAAAATGTGCTAATGCTGTGTCAAACAGCCATGATGCCTTAAGGAAATCTGTACTAACTATGAAGACCTCGCAACATACTTTGTCTTAACTGTGAGCTAAACTTGTGCTAAACAGTACTGTGCTTGCATAGGAATGCAGCACAAATTATAGAGTGCCAAGGACTAGATTTACAACTGTCGGGCTAAGCTGTAGCAAGGAATTTGCAAGCGACTTCAAAATTACTTTATGTTCTTTCATTCTACTGTAAGCCAGGTGTTGCAATATGGGAAATTCTTCTGTGATTGACTGAAGGTCCTACAACAACCATAACTTGTCTTTAAAATAGAAGAGTAAGAGAGGCTGCATGAAATCAGCTCTTCAACATGGCAGATAACTTTCAGAGCAGAAGGACTGCATCTCTTCGCTGACTAGGCAGTCGGCACTTCCACTTATTCACTAGATAACCACCTCCCCACATATTCGCAGTCAGAGCTGGAAGGGACCTCCAGAGATCATCAAGTCCAGCACCCCTGCCAAAGCAGGACCGCCTAAAGAACGTTGCATAGAGCTGCATCCAGGCAGGTTTTCGAGTTTCTCCAGAGAAGGAGACTCCGTAGCCTCTTTGGGCAGCCTGTTCCAAGGCTTTGTGACTCACACAGCAAATAAGTTTTTCCTTACTTCTGAATGAAACTTTTTGTGTTCCAGCTTGTGTTCATTGCTCGTCCTGTCACTGGGCACAACTGAAGACAGTCTGGCACTGTCCTTCCTACAGCCATCCTGCAGATATTTATAGGTGTACATCACCTCCTCTTATTCTTCTCTTCTCTAGGCTAAACAGTTCCACATCTCTCAACCTTTCCTCATAAGAGAAATGCTGCAGGCCCCCAGTCAGCTTCACTGCTCTCTGCAGGACTCTCTCCAAGTAGTTCCCTGTCTCTTAAAATTGGGGAGCCCAGAACTGTACAGACTACTCCAGATGTGGTCTTACCAGGGCAGAGTAGAGAGGGAGGATGACTCCTCTAGGCCTACTGGCCACACACTTCTTAATGCACCCCAGAATACCAATGGCTTTCTTGGCAGCAAGGGCATACTGTTGGCTCATGGAGAGCTTAACTGTCTACCAGGACTCCAAGATCTTTCTTTTCAAGGCTGCTCTGCAAGAGGCTACTCCTAACCTATACTGATGCAGGGGGTTCTCCAAATCCAAAATGAGAACCCCAATTTGCTGTTGTCTTTCAAGTGTTCATATAACTGTTTACTTAAGAAATTGGAAGGAAGACTGTGTGTTCTTGGAGTAAGATCTGCAGGGATATAAAGTTTTATCCTAAGGTCATGGATCTGATCTAAAATGCAGTCATCCTTGGGCCGGTTAAACGCCGCCACAGGTTTCACGTGTGATAGGTCTTTAGCAGATTCCAAAACCAGTTCATTTGTTTTCTCTACTGGAAGTAGTACCTTTCACTGAAAGGTGATACTGGATCTTTTAAAATGCCACACAGTACGGTAAGACACAAGTTTTCTTCACCTCTGTAATAGGTCACATGCAAGCTGTAGGTCGGTGGGGTCCCATGCAACACTAACGCCTTTTTTCTCGTGTGCACGTTGGTGTCCTGGTTTCAGGACTGGTTTGGGTATAAGATTTCAGGTTTGTAGGGTTGCTGTTTGAAGAAGAGATACAGACTTACAAGGCTGCTTATTAGAGAGTTAAAACATAAGAGTTTGCTTGTTCTTTTTGGTTGCGCTAGGTTATCCATGCGTGTTTTCATATCGCTGAGAAAAAGCTGGTGGGGTTTTTTTTCTGTAGTAGTGGAGATACTCTTTTTAGAGCATGAGGATGGTAGGTTAAGAGAGCAGAAGTGACAAGTGCTTTTTCTGGTTGCTTTGGGAAAGAGAATGGATTTCAGCACAACTGTTGATGTAATTTGCTTTTGCTTAAACGTGAAACACGTTTTGAGAAGAAAACCTTCAGGTTTCAATGGCAAATCTTCATCACACGTTTATTTCGCGTTCAGCTTTCTTTAATTTAGTGTGGGAAAGCTAATTTTGAAAACTTTGAAAAATGCAGTACTTCCAGAAAAACCATTTGACTCTTAATTAACTGTGTAAAATGAAATTTGATCTGGCGCAAAAAGCCTCTCAGAGCTGACAATGTCATTAGCTTTCAGCTGCATAGTGCGTGCCTTATATTACAACTGGATTGAGAACTTTTTCCAGCAAAAAAAGATACACAGGCATATGTATGTTGGAAACCTAATTCCTTCTAGCCTTGCCATTTTGTCTTTTCTTTGAAGCTTACTCTGTAAGTTGAACTCATCACGTTAAGGCACATGTGGTATCTATGGAGTAAACTGCTGCTGTTTAGAATGTAGGAAAGGTCTGACCTTCAGGGCGCAGGACTAATAGGCAGAAGTTATCTACATCCTCTGTATTTGCTTTTCTTCCTAGCTGATTATGTTATCTGGTCCTATAAATAGGATGGAGAAGGTAACTTTTCAGTGTTTTACACCTTCTACAAAGCTGTTACTCTAGAGAAGGAACAGAACATTTTGTTTATCTAAAATAATATTTAAGCTTTTTACAGTGCAAGTATATTATCTCAGAGATTGGTAGTGCTGTGACTGGGATCGCGTGGCCTTCTACACAACCTCTGTCGCTGCTGTAGTTGAGGCACTCAGGTAAACAGTATCTGGCTTTCAGGAGCCAGATGTTTGCACAGAAAAGTTACATAAACTCTAGCTAGGTATTTGTAGTCTGTTTAATATTCTTTTCTAACTAGCTGTTCTCTTTCATCATCTAGAGTTAGAGCATTTCAGAATTAAGGGTGATGCAACTCAAAGTCAGGGAGTGTGGCTTTTCTTCCTTCTCAGCTTTTTCAGCCAGTTTTTCACCTGGGGACAGGTAGTTCCTAGCTCTGTATATGTGTTCTGGTGCATTTTGATAAAAAAAAGAAAACTTCTGATTTTATAGTAAAGAAACTGTAACTAAAACCTGTAGGCAACTGGATACTTTCAAAGTAAGGGTTAAATATTTGTGTTCAGTTTTTTTTCTTCCATTCTAGCTGAATTATTTCTTTTTCACTTTATTTTTCTCTGTGGTAGGCTAAGAGAAAAATCATTCAGAGGTGGCTGTGCTCCAGATATTTTCTGTGTGTTTGATTTCAGTTGTTACAGTGTCTGAGCAACTTATCTTTATCTTCTGCTATGCTTAAAGTGAAGGGCATTTGGTGACTTGTATCAGCAGCTACAGCAAAAGAATTTTATGTAATGAATTTTCTATTTTTGAAAACCAGCATTGCATGTTTGAGAGGTTTTTTAAAAAATGTCTTTAACAAATGAACAATTTAATTAAGTGGGAAAGTTCTGTGTTCCACACAGAACCAGAATGTTTTTCTTAAGGAATTTGCTGAGCAAGCCAATTGGTCATCTTAAATCTGTATTCATGCCTGTCGTGGAGCAGTTGCTGTTCTTTAGCATTTTGTAGCTACATGCAATATTACTTTTAAAATTATCCTTTGTAAGAATGTAGACTTGGTCATACAGTAATGGACAAAATGCCCATCTAGCCCAAAATCCGGTGTTTGACAGTGGACAGTAACAGAGAGGCAGTGGAACGTCTACAGTCCCAGGCTCCAGCCTCTGATAGTTCTGTCTCAGGTGCTTCTTGTGCTTGAAGTTGTTTCAGTTGACTCATAGACTCCATAGGATTTCTCATCTACGAACTTGAGCCATCACCCTGTGACTCTTGCGACTATTACTTGCAGCACCCTTCTTACAGGGTGTTCTACAGCTTAACCATGTGCTGTCTGAAGAACCATATCCTTTTGGCTGTTGTTCAAACCACTTTACCATAAGACCCTTTAAAAAGCAGGTCTTATAAAAATTCCTGTAGTTTAAGATGACTTCATAGTTTTCTTCATAATTTTAATTACAGGTGAATTTGTTTGGACGTCCAGAGGAAACATTCTCTTAAATTAAGTGCCCAAGTTTTGTCAGTATCAGATAAATACATTTCTATTTTCAGTTCTTGGCTCCAAAAGAAAAGAAAGGTGAAACTCTGCCTACCCCAGATGAAGCTGGAGATGTTGATGATTTGGTGAGTACTGCAAAGATGTGACGTGGCTTTAGAATTAAACCGTAGCTGTAATGTGCAGTGAGAAAATGATGAACTTCTTAGAGCGGTAGATAAGTGTTTTCTAAGCCATGCACACTAAAGGAACCCAGTCAGAAAAGACCCACGTGGAATTACTTGTTTACTGTTGTAAAAGGTAACCAGGTGTGTAATTTCATGATGGCAAATACTACGTTATGTGGTAACACGGGTGTTTACATGGCTAAATGTGTCCTCAGTGCGTTTTAAAAAGGGCCAGTGAGGCTGCTCATTTGATAGCAGGTTGATATCATTTGCATTTAACAAAGCTTGTCGATGTAGAACAGCTATTTATGTAGGTCCAAAGATGCAATGTTTGAAAGTCATGCAGATGTGGACTTGGGGACATGGTTTAACAGTGACTTTGGTACAGTTAAGTTAATGGTTGGACTCAATGATCTTGAAGGTCTTTTCCAACCTAAACAATTCTCTGATTCATCTTCTGAATTAACCTTTTCTATGCAGGCTTGCTGGAGGTCAAAGTTTTAAAGAGATTTTTTTAAAATTAATATTTTAGCCATGTTTTATAGTCTGAGTCACTACAAGGCTTAAGCTGATGGTGTAGACAGTTTTAAAGAAGCTTCATTAGCAGGCAGATGTCTTCTTTTGAACTGTACTTTTAAAAAATCTATACATTGCACATGTGATGGTGTGAAGATGGGATTTTTGGATTGGGGTTTGTAATTTACAGTAACTTGATATTAAGTTCTATGCAGTCTGTTTATGTTACATGATGAGAATTTCCCAATTTGCTTTGTTTTCTAAGCGCTAAACAAATACACATTCGAAGTAACTTGAATTCAATGCTGCTTCTTCCAAATCTGTTTCTTCTGTTTGCAGCTGGACATGATGTAAGCAGGTGATACATGGTGACTATACATGCACAGTTTTGGAAGAGATTTCCCTGTGAGACGGTGCACAAAACAGAAAGATGATGAGATGACAGCATATCCATCTTTATTCTCTCAAATGAGAGCAGAAGTCCAGGAGACATTTCCAGTTGGTATAAATGTAATCTGGCTATTCAGAACTAGTACAGAAGATTGAAGTAATCTGGAAATATTTGTTGAGTAATTATACCTTTAAAGCAATATTTTTTTAAGCACATTGAATCTAGCTTATCCTTGGTATTGCTTTCAGCTAAACACTTAATTTAATGAAAATCTGCTCTGTTGCCAGAAATTCTTGTTACATTTCCTGGGAAGGAAGGGAGAAATGTCACAGTGATGCTGAATCGTTAGTGACAGTAACTATTGTTACAGAAGGGAAGATGTCTCTATTAAAAAAACAGAGCAAAATAATGCACAAAGACTTACAGGAAAAAAATTCTAGGGCAGGGATTCACAAAGCAGTAGCTTGAATTATGCAACAGAAGCTAAAGCATACAGCAGAACCTAGTGTGCTTTTTTTTACCACACTATACCCAAACCAGTAATTACGGTCATCTCTGTACTCCAGGTTCATTGTCCTGGCAGCTCAACAGTCTGTCCCATTCTGTCATAAAATTTCCTGTTTCCAGTTCTGGTATTTTAGGCTTTTAATTTGTGCAGTTACTCCTAGTGCTAAAAGGATGTGTGAATTGGTTACTGCTCCATTTAATACACTGCAGGTAGCTGGTAACGCAGCAAAACTGCAGCAGCGACCCCTGTGACAGGTAACTGATCATTGATATGGTAACATACCTATCATTGGTAACCAAAATAGACTCCTGTCTACACAAAGCAGTCCCGGGTAGTAAAACAGTGCTCAGAAACAGGTACTCAAAACTGATTACAGGTTTGGAGATAAAATAATGATGGCTTCACAGATGCTCGCTTGTTGCAACCAGAATCATTCCTTCAAGAGCTGTTCGTTCATTATTGCAGATGTATAAACCTACTGTGCAAAATGGTATGTTAAGTTCATAAAACAGAAAAAAAAGCTGTAATTAAAAAAATATTCTGCAATATTTGCACGTTATGCTGAGCAACAGCTTCTGTGCAGGAAATAGCAACTGCCTTGTACCTCTGCCTCCCTACACAAGAACCAGGTCCCTCTCTCTTACACCATATCCTGACTAAGTTCATGCAGATTTTGGAGGGGTTTCTCAAATGCAGTTGGCAGTAAGCAGTCTTACCAGACCTATAGCATACTCGTGCCACAGAAGATACTTTTTCTGAACCGTAAATTAAACATTATTTGGTTAGTCTATTGATTTGAATGTCTTTCAGAACAATTGATGGAGTTTAACACTGGCTTGTTTTACATTTTATTAATTTGCTTGGGTAATAAAGTATTTTTGAATGTGCTTTTGTCTTCTTCAGAACCATGTTTGCTAAAGTCAGATTATTAACTCCTTATGTAGAGACTATCGAAAGCTTCTTTGCTGGGCATGAAATGCAAACACTGAATATCAAAATCCCTCTAGAGAAGCAGAGTGTAATAACGTCTCCTACTCTTTACAAACACTAAACTTCAAAAAAACCCAGCAAAATAATTTTTTACTGTTTTGATGATGAGAAATTTTGATCAAGACCAGACAGGATACAGACTTATGTAGCAAATCAGAATAAGGATTAGGGCTTCATGTTTCTTTTGAACCATCTGACCACATTTCTGCCAAGCGATAGATATTCAGGTTTTTCAAGAAATGATATTTCATAGATCTTCTTGTTACCTGTACAGCCCTTTTAGGCTCAGTATGGTAACCGAGTTGCTGGTATGAAAGAGGGTGTTAGTAATTGATGACTCATAGTTAAAACAAATGACAACAAATGAGAAACAGGGTGTCTGTCATTCTGCCCACCCTTCTGGGTAACAGTCATCAGAAGCCTGTGACACACATGTTATGTCTGTCGGATAGCCACCTGATTTTACACTTGTTCTTCAACAAAGGGGCAGATTTCAGTGTCTTATTAAGTGATGGGAAGAGATCTTTCACTTAGAGCTTGCATTTTCAGTTATAAAGTCTGACCTAGTTACTCACTAATTGCATTGAGGATACTTGTTCTGAATTGTCCTACTGGCCAGTCCTCAGAGGAAACAGAGCAGTTAGTTGTCCACTTCAAAAGCAGCTGTGCGGGCAATGCCATGCACACCTGCATTCTTCCAAACACAAGCAGAACGTCCCTTGTCTTGTATCCCACAGCCAGAGAAATGTCAAAAAAAAAGATTTTGTTACAGCTTACTGATTGATTTGCTTTTGTTTCCCCTGAAAGGAATGCCTCTGAACAACTCTCTGGGTCCTGATAATATGGGACAGTAATCTGGGTTAGTCGTTTGCTGAGAGATCAAAGCTTTTGATTGTTGTCTGTGTCTCTCTGTTAATCTGCTGCTTTGATATGTCCAACTCACTGAGCAGTATCAGTCGGCTTTGATGGAGGGGCAGTGACTTCAGCATTGCATTTCAAAATATTTTTATGAACATTGATGCTGTGAAGAGGTGAGAAAGAGAAGCCTTTTTGCCCTTTCTGTCTTGTCTGGCCGTAGAGATTAGCCAGCAGGCTAATCATCATGTCACATCAGCACTTTCATGTGTTGCCTAGTCTGCTGGTCCTCTTCTTTCTCTTTCTCTGTTAGAGGGTTAACGTGGACTAGAAAAGATATTTTGCAGCATGGGCTTTGGGAAGTGGAAAGTATCCCCTGGTATTACGCTAGGAAGCATTATTAGTATGGGAGGGAGCTGGGATTGTAGCATGAAACTGTGAATACTGCACAGAAAGGACAAAATACTGGGTTTTGGGAGCCAGAGAAAGAGTGAGTCTCTTCCAGTATCAGTGAACTGAGAATCTGAAAATAGCCAGGCTGTATTGGTTCTGCTAAGGAAGTTTGCTCTGTCACCAAGTAGTGGGGTCTGCTGACCCTAGCACAATTCTCACTTCTTGTCTCATTCATTTTTGTGTTCAGAAACCCAAGTTGTGCTCTCAAATTGTTGTGAAAGTGTCACTGAAGTAGTGGAAAATAACTTCCAAAATGTTACATGGTTGAAGACTTGTGATTTGTGTGGGTAGATGCTAGGGAAGTCCCAGACTGGACTTGGCAGCAGATGGGAACTTGATTCAGGAGCTGAGATTTGGATAGAAGGCAAAATGGACAGAGTCTTCCAATGGTGCTGACCATTGATGAAGAAAAATTGACCCTTGTGATCCTTCAGCTTTACATTGAATATGACCTATGTGGAACGGTCAGTGTAGTGTCACCTGTCCTGTCTACTCCTCCCCACAGGTGTAGCCTCTCGCTTGCTTCACTCCCAACGTGGTGCACAAAGTTAGCAGTGACCTTTGTCTTCACAGGAGTAAGTATAAGCAAGAGCCTTTCTGCATCCCAGTCCCTGATACACACTGCAAACATCAAACCTTGTAACTTGCAGAAGCAGACACTGTCTGCACAAATATGCTGTTAACTTCAGCAAGTGCAGTTACTTAGAAGAGACTGAGCTGAAAAGGAAAATCACTTTGTTAGTTTCACTAAACGTAATTGGTTCTGTTCTAGCTCAAACCAGGACACTTGCATTTATGGAAGGAATTAAACAAGAACTAGAAAACCTGGCCCCTCCCCTAGTTTTTATAGCCCAGACATAATTTTAGTGCATCTGTGAGCTAAGAGTGCCTTAAAATAGACCCTTCACTCATCTTTCTCTCTGCACTTACTGTACTTCAGTGAGTTAAGATGGGCAGAGATTAATCTGCTGCCTCTTGCCAATAACTTTGTGAAGCCAGCATGTCTAAGGCACAGTGAAATATATCCCATTCCTTTTGGTACCTCACCAGGCACATTCTCAGCTACAGATCATCAAAAGCTCCTCTTCTGTTGGTAGCCTGCTCACAGTACTTTTTGCTGTTACCAGGTCATTAATTATTTCCCAGCACTAAAAAGTACTTACATTGGGTCACTCGTGTATTTATTTACTGGTCTACTAATTCTTAGGACCCCCTCTGTATGCACCAAGTCAGCTGTATGGACTCCTATGAGCGTTTGAGAAGTCAGTGATGATGCTGGTAGATGGAAATGTATTTAATGTAGCTTTCAACATATCAAACCAAAGGATTGTTTTTCTTTTGTTTCTGTGGAGTTCCATCCCTGGCTCATCCTTTCTCCTTATTTTGATGCACAGTAACAGGCAGTAATAGCTGTCATTTCCTTTTCCTCCAGAAAGGAGTGTATCTTGCAGCTTTTAAGATCTTAACAGACAACAGAAATACCTCCAGTGTAGTGTGTAACTAGAAGTATTTTGTATCTGCTCTCTGAGACAAAGCATAAAGGGAGCACAACCCCCTGAAGACAATAACTATGGTGCAGATATTTTTGCCTGGAGTATGTGATTCAGGCATAAATGCTGGGTAAAGTAAGGTAAAATAGCTGTAGTACCTGATTGTTGGAGTTTTCTATGGTTTGGATGTATAAGAATTCCTTTTCCAGCCTTCTGATGTGAGTAGTCAGATGACAGATGTTCTCTCCCTGTGGAGTAAGTACACCCGCAATGAGAAGAAATTAGGTACAACCCCTGTACCGTGTTAGCTTTTCACATGTTCTAGCCTCTATATCAGAATGCTTAGGGACCCTTTAATTGCTAAAAATGTGGGGAGAAGGAAATAAGCAGGCCAGCATGGAAAGCCATCATCCCATGGTTGGCTGACAGCTTTTCAGTGGTCCCGTAACATTGTACGTGAATCTCATGTGAATATCAGCTGCTGGTCTTGTGCCTTCCTGGATGTTCAGGGAATGTCACTTACCTGACTACAAAGGATAGAAAAAGGCTCAGCAAAGGTGAGTTAAGAAATAACGACCTTTGTTTTGTAGCTTGCAACCTAGATTCTTCACCCTTACTCATGCTCTGACAGGGGGTTCGGACTAGATGATATTTTGAGGTCCCTTCCAATCCATAATGATTCTGTGATTATGAATTTTCAGCAGTTACCAAGCATAGTATCTCCACGCTTCACTTTGACCCCAAGGTTTAGACAGCTTTGTGGTTTCCAGGAAGAGCAAATCATGATCAGTATTGACCCACCTTTCACAAAACTGCTGTGTAGAGTACAAGCTTGTATACCATCGGAATCCCACCTTCAACTCATATTCTGCTCACCTAGAAGCTAAACTTGCTGATTCAGTTAATGTACTTGCAGAGGAATTTATCAAAGATAACATCAGCCATTGGGGTTATCTTTTTATACCTGAGGAAAAGGAGTAAAGGAGATAAAGGCATTTGGTGATGTGCACTCGCTTCTGTCTTGTGTTCCACCACTTGGAAGTACCAGAACTCTCCATGTGTTCTGTAGCTTATTGGTTATCTGGGACGGCTTGTACTCTGCAAACAGTGACATTTCCTTTAGAGAGATACTGCAGAAATGGCTTGAAGGGACAGAAACAGAGATGATTTTGGTCTTCAGTGTTTGCTAGTAAACAAGGAAACCTCGAGGAGCCCTGCACTTACAAGGACCATACCTATCACTGAGCTGGTTGAGTTTGTTACGTGTTGTTCTGTAAAGGGATGGCTCATGAGATCTGGTGGTCAGGCTTCTTGGGAGGTAAGGATGAGGTATGTTCTGTAAGAGGTGCAGTCTCTCCGTGATGTACAAGTACTAAATCAACCTGTAAGATAAACAGGCTGTGTTTCCCATGGCTTCATTAAATATTTTCATTTTCTTTTGTCACAAGAAAGTAAGAGCCAATCTTACGGTTCACTAGTGGGAGGACAACAACAGTAGGGTTTTATTCCTAGCTCTTCTGAAGACTCATTTGGGGGCTTTTATTCAATCTTGATTCTCCTCCGTTTGCAATTGGGAAAGTTGTTTATTCACAGTGTCTCCCAGAGAAGATTGGATGAGCCTTCATACAGAGAGGGTATGTAACCGTAAGTTTCATGGCAACAGATTTTGGGCAGAGAGAGTAAATGAAGAAAAAAAAAGCAAGATCCTGTGATGCTCCCTGGGACATCAGGAGAACAAGTTCATTAGTCTTAAGGAGAAGTGGAGCAGTGGGAATTCCATTAAGTGTCTCTCAGGCAACAGGAATATGTGAGAGGCAGACATTAAACAGACAAAGACCAAAGTATTCTGGAGCAATGGGCAATCACTTATTCTGCTTAATGATTTTAAAAAGCAAGGAGAGGAAACGAGATTTCAAAGCTTATAACTGGGAAGGACAGCCTTCCTATATCTCTTTCCCAATCCAGAAAGAATGAGCTGTTTTACCTAACGAATGCTTACTTGCTCTTCTCCCAGACACACACACACTGACCTATTTGAAAATGCAAATGGTCACAAAGTTCCCTTCAGGCAGTAGTGACAAAATCAATGTAGAAAGAATAGGGTTAGTGCAGTAAGACAGTATATAATTGGGTTGTAGCTTGGCTGAGAGAGGTTTCTCTGCAGTCCTTAGGAGACAGGGAGCAATAGAGCATTTGAATGACTCACTGCTCAAGGTTTACACCTAAGGTTGTGTATAATCCTCGTTACTGCAAAGCTGATGATGACTCAGATGGAAGCACTACAGTGAGACAGAGGACATGTGAAAAAGAACAAGCATGAAGAAAGAAAAACATGGAGGAGTGACTTTTTCCTGCAGCAGATCACTGTAACTTGAAAAATAAAAGCAGTAAATATCTAAGAGGACCACTGGAAATCAAAGAAACCAGGTCTGTGTGTGTATGTCACAGGTTGAGTGTTTGTTGGAAGGCTGGACCAGCTTCACCTTCTGGATGGCTGTGTATTCTTCAAGGGAAACGTACACTGTGAGCTATGGGCAGTTTCAGAGAATTAGTGTGGGGTACAGAGAACTGAAAGGAAAATCACAGCTGCATGAAGATGTTTAAGTTAGGTAGTTGGAGAGGATTGTTTCCTTCTCCTAGGCTTAACTCTTTTTAAAGTTTTTGTACAGGAATTACCATGGGATGAGATCTGGCCTTTCGGTTGTCAGTATCTGATTTTGAAGGTAACTCTAGGAAAATGGTTTGAGACTGGTATGAAAACCATGAGATGAATAAAACTGAAAAAAATAAAAAGCTGCTTTTATTCCCTTGGTAGCTGCAGAATGTCTGGAATTGTTGGGGTGCAAATCCTGTGTTTTGTTTTGCTTTCAAGAAACAATCCACCCCACTTTCCAAATTTACCTGTGTCTGTAATCTTCATTGTACAAAGGTTTTCTGAAGTCTCTGAAAACTTTCTGTGTGCTCTCAGAGACCACGTGAAACCAGCCAGTGGGACAGAAGCTGATGTCTTCATTGCATCACGGATGTCTTGTACAGCATCGGTTTTCCTGCAGATCGTGATGACTGCACAGAGGACTCTCAGGTAAAATCACCAGGTGCACCTACAATTGGCAGCCAAGTCCCTCATGTTCAAAATACTCTGGCAGCAGGGTGCAGGGAAGCTATTCCTCTACACTCACTTGGGGGTTTGTTGGGTACCCAACACACCAGTCATGACTGTGACTGTGGAGCACACATTTGTGCCTGCATGAATTAAAGGCATCAAGGGAACCAAGAGGAAGATAAGGGAGAGATAACTTAAAGCACATTTACACAGTTCAGGATCTGGTATTAGCTAAAAAAAAATACTGCTTCAAGTCAAGAAGGGAGGAAGTTGGATAGATGGAGGCATAATATTGACTATAAAAGAGTGACCAAATCATGTCAACAAGCTCATTCCCTTGGGTTGCATTTGATGGGTACACACAGGCTCAGTGAACACAGTACTGCAGAAAACCCTCATTCTTTCTTGGAGTTTGCATGGCTTTCAGGATTTATCTGTGTGTCATCAGCTCAACATGCTGCTTGATGATAGAGTTCTTGTAGCTGCTGCGCGTGGAGCTTGTCAGTACTTGTAACGTCTAAACTAGCCTGTATGAGCGCGTGCTAGCTGATTGTAGATAGCACCCATGTGTCCTACAGCTGGAGTCCCTTAATGGGATGCTTGTATCAGTGATTGCACAGGCCTGTGCTGCTTACTGAGGGCATTTTGAAATGGAGAAGAAAAACAGTCACAATGTGCAGCTACATAATGTCTGCAGTGTGTCAGAATTTTCATAAGCAGTTGTGCTTCCTGCACCAGACAGTTCCATTCTCTTGCGTTTGTTCAGTTGGATAATTCACAGTAACCTTGTTGATTCTGCTGCCATTGCTATAGAAACCTCAAATGGTGCAACTGGCCTCTGTATCAAGAGTGCAGATGTGGGGATCCAGGGTTGGGTATCGGGGCTGAGCAATCCTGTGTCCTTAAGTCATAGTGCCAGTGCCCAGCTGCAGCTAATGTGGTTGTTCTTCCCGCCTGCATGTGCAGCTGTCCTGAGGAATCGCACCTACAGCACCTACAGCAAAGCAAGGCTAACATACAGAAAACCCTTTATCAGAATGATGATGTAAACAGCCTTCACTCCTCGAGCAGTTGTTCTGAGTTCGATAGGATGGGAGCTTTTTGGTGACATTTTAAGTGCAGAGTCTTACATCTGGGCAAGAACAACCCTAGGTACCAGTATAAGCTGGGGACTGACCTGTTGGAGAGTA